>CM070822.1:40546547-40657786 GCA_036326025.1 Chrosomus eos
ATAACACACTCATACAACTAAGTACTTTTCAAAATCAAGCTTTAGAAATATTCTACATTAATATTATTTTCTCGTTTCATTTTTTATTTATTTTACTCGACACCAGTCCTAATCATAAATTTTAAATATTATATTAATTTATTTTCTGAATTTTAAACCTGTAAGTGATTTTTATGTATTATTATATTTGTAGAATTTATAAAATAATGACTATACTTTTACTATGCTACATTTACTCATGTTTCATTCTTGTTCTTAGTATTAACCCTCTGGGGTCTGAGCTGTTTTCGGGCTCTTTCTGTGTTTTGGTATGCCCTGACATTTGTGCTTATTTCAGCTACTTAAAACATACCATTTGCCAACATATAAATTTGCTGTATTCAGCACAAACTCTGCTACAATAATATGTGAGCAAAATGGATGTACATGTTTGCATTTTATAGAAAAAAAATAATATGCGTGGTCAGTACGTTTTGAGAGAAAAAATGTCACCGCAATAAGGCCATTTAACACATACTGAATAGTTGAAAACAATACTTTTGAGTTACTATTCTTGTAGGCTAGAACTTTTACTTCAAAATGAAGTGAAAATCATTCTGACCACTCTTTCAGAAAGATCAATATAACGATTTGAATTTCTTACATCAGTTTTTGGGTCATTACTGCTGTATGCATGGGAGTGTTAATGCCCATGAATATTAATGTGATTTACACCTGGGGAGACTAAAGACACTCCCCCAATGTGCTAATGCCCCATCAAGGTGCTGTGAGGCAGCCTGAACTAAGAATGATTCGATGTATAAAAAGTTAAAAAGAACAGCATTTATTCAAAATAGAAATCTTTCCTAAGAACATAAAGACTTAAAGTCATTCATATCACTTAACACTTCCTTTCAAAAAAAAAAACATAAAAAGACCAAACTTGTTTTTTTTATATAAAAAAATATATAAAATATTGCTTATATAGTGCTTATATAAATAAAAAAAGTGCATTCAAAGAATCCTAAAAAAACTATCACAGGTTAAAAAAAATTAAGCAGCACAGCTGTTTACAACATTGATTTAAAAAAAAAATTATATCAGAATGATTTCTGAAGGCTGATGGTGACGATGTAAACACAACAAAACAAAAGCAAAAAACTGTTAGCACATTATCCAAAGTAAACTGATGGACTATTATGATTATAGATGCACAATGTATCTGTTGATGGACAGAGAAACATCTATTGATTGTTAGACTGCGTAACCGCGAGTATCTGTTTATGGCTCATCGACCGCACGCATTTACTGATACACTCAATGAACGGCTGTACCTAATACAAATAAAACATCTCTAGTTAACTAGTAGATCATTCATTTAGTCCGCTCTTAAATAAGAGATCTAGAGCTAAAATGTTTTGTTTTTGAACTCAAGCTGAGCGCTCGTGTCCTGCTATCAGTGTCATGGATACAGTGAGTCTCTTGTGGCACCGCGCGCACAGAACGTGCTTTTCAATCTATTGCCATTGCGGACACTATTCATTCCGGTGAAATCACAAAATAAAATGCACACAAACGTGTGTCCTATATACGTGTGTGTTTGATATAGACTGTAACCACTGATGAACATATTCGGTTTTGATGAGAGAAAAAAAATATGCTAGTGGTGGATTCGAACCTGTAACCTCTAACACACTTGGCAATTGATCTAACCACTAGACCACCGGAGAACTCAAACAAAACTTGCAGATCAATATATTTCACTAAATCATTACAAACTAAGCAGTTATTTAAAAAGTTTACACGAGCGTATAGGCCTACACGAACGTTGTGAGTTAATATTTACTATAGTCTGAAAATGCATTTGAGCTCTATGATCAGAAAAGGATTTATAAAACACTAAACTTACTCCGAACTTGTATCCTCGGGGTCAATCCGTTCTTCAAAATGCAACCGCTCGTCTGAGTTTCAAATTCCACTGAGGAAAAGGTTAATTATTCCCAGCTGTCCATAATCCTCTGAAGGAGTAACGTTAGCGTGCTTCCATCCCTAAAACGCGATGAACTATCAGTGAATCTCTGATGAAGAATCTTCATGTTGTTATGCAGTGATCGGGGGCGTGCCGCGTGTGGGATGCATATCGCCTATTTACCATGTCAAAAGCGCTGGGGGTGTGGCGGGCTCACCTAATTATATATAATGAAGGGAGAGCGAAAAAACTGTAACTCTCCTTGGTTTCAAACGGATTACATAAACTGGAAATATTAAAAAAAAAAAAAAAAAAAAATACTTCATTTGAAAAGAGAATCTCAGCTTCATAAAGAGACATCTCTCGTATCTCTGTGACAAGTATTGACAGAGTTAAAGTGAATGTTTCGGACGCGTTTCAGAACGGACCTCAAAGACAGAGAGAAGGGAAAACGCGCATCATGTTTATTTTTCTTTGTTTGACGAAAAGCACAACACTTTGTTTTTATTGTGAGTATCCACAAAAAAAATAGAAACTTAACAGGATCTAATGATGTACAACACTTATATTTAAGATCAAAATTAACAGAGTAATTTGATTCTCTTTTGCACTGATAAGGAAAAAATCCAGCAAAACGCGGGCACGCGGTTTTCGACCCCAGAGGGTTAATGTTATTTTGTAATGCTACTTCATATTTCTACTCCACTAAAAACTCCACAATGTTTAGGCCTGTGTGTCAACATTAGTTTCTAGTTACTTTGCAGTTTGCTCTTTCAATCCAGAGAAAAAAAACTGTACTCTATCATAATACCTTTATCAATGATCACCTTTACCAGCTGTAACATTAAAGTGGTAAATACATCAATGCATCACTAATTCTTATCCAATAACCTAATAAATATTTTTTCTGAAAATACAATTCTGTATTGTAAGTGATTTGACCTCTAGCACTTTAAGTTTTTTGTTTTATTAATCTATTTAACAATAAATTTTTCAACGGAGACCTGGCCAAGGCAGCAGCATAAAACACAAAGTTGCAGACAGACACACAAAGGAAAATAAGAAAAAACTAAAATTTTAATGTTTTTTGTTTAAAAGTAAAATATCTGAATATTCCTTATAACACTGCACTCCCCAATAGCCAAGTGTAGTCTGTGACCGAAGCACTGCATCCTCGGCCACTCGTTCAGTTCAACCGCTTTGACGATGTTGCTCCCGTTGTCGGTTGTTATAGCAACTAGATGCTTTTCTTGGAGTTTCCAGCTTGCAATTGTGTCCTGCAGGGCCTCAGCTATATGCTCACCGGTGTGATCCTCCGGGAAATAACTTATTTGGAGACACGCTGTTTTCATCTCCCAGTCTTGAATGAAGTGAACTGTCACGCTCATGTACGGCTCACACGTCCTGCTCGACCACATATCGCTGGTCAACGCAAAATGGGTCACTTTAGCGAGCCGGGCAGCAAGGCTCTGCCTGACTTCAGTGTACATTTGTGGCAGTGCTTCTCGTGCAAAGTAGTTGCGACTGGGAAGCTCATTATTATTTTCAATATTTATCAATGATCTTCCGCGTAGTTGCACTGGATGCAATATTAAACTTTATGCTGATGACACAGTCATTTATTGTTCCAAACCTAATATCTATGACATCAGCACCACATTACAAAATGGTTTTGATTCAGTTCAGAGGTGGCTATTGTTTAATAAGCTTCTACTTAACAGATCAAAATCGTTTTCAATGCTTTTTAAAATGAAACAGAATTCTTCTCTAGAAAACTCACTAAATATTATATCTTTGGATCAAACTCCTATAAAACATACTAGCCAGGTTAAGTATCTTGGCCTTTGGCTTGACTCTGATCTTTCTTTCAGCACTCATGTGCATAATTTAACTAATAAGCTCAACTGCTCACTTAGAATTTTATATCAATCAATTAACTGTTTTAACTATCATGTTAGAAAAAGAATTGTTTCTCAACTTCTATTGCCAATCTTGGATTATGCTGACATTGTATACCAAAACACTACTGCTTCCTGTCTTCAGTCTCTTAATACAGTTTACAATAGCCTGTGTAGATTTATACTCCGCTGCCCCTACAGAACACACCATTGTGAAATGTACCAGCAATTGTCCTGGCTGACCTTATCAAATAGAAGGCGTTTTCACTGGTTACAGTTTATTTTTAAATGCATTTATATGAATTACCCTGCCTATTTAAAACAGTATTTAATTCTATTTAGGTCATCTCATAATTTGCGTCATAATACTCAAATTTATTTTTACACTCCTCAGATCAATAAAGAAATAGGTAGATATGCATTTCAATATAAAGCACCGTATGATTGGAATAAACTTCCAATTTCAATTCGCTTTTTAACCTCTTTTCCAACATTTAAAAATCATTTAGTTCAACATCTTCAGAATACGTGTGATTGCTTTTGATTAGTAATTTTTTTTTTTTTTCTCTTTCACTGTAACCTATCTTTGGCATGGTAAGTATATATTTTTGTCTATATATGAGTTTACTTGTGGTTAGATGTGTGTTTTGGTACATATGATATTGTTTACTTTGTTTAGGGAGGAGTGTGTCACCTTTTGGGTGTCTTGTATGAATGTATGTCTTGTCTGTATGGTTTTGGTTTATATATTTAAGTACTTACTATTACTGTAATGCATGTTTTGTTTTGTTTTGTTTTTTTTCTGTGTATTTGTTTCTTTTTGTTTTGGTAAGTTATTGTTACGTTTACTTGACTGCTGCTGTAAGGTGAAATTTCTGTATCTAGAATTGAGGACCCCCTCGAAAACGAGATGGCTCATCTCAAGGGGCTATTCCTCTTCAATAAATAAAATGTCAAATAAAATAAAATATCTCATGTCCATAGTTTTCAGTAGCTTTTTGAAACCGACTTGTTCCACAGTTGCAACAGGGACCATATCTTTAGCTATGTGATAGGACACCGCTTTAGTTATAGTACACCACTTGTCACTGTTCTTATCATAAGGTACACAGCGGGAAAATGAAACTTGCAGTGAAGTTTGTTTCGGGGCTGGAGCTTTTTCAGGTTGTCGATGACTTGCGGCTGGGGCTTCTGAAGCGCGCAGCTTAACTGACTCTTCATATTGCAGTTTGTGCCACTGTTTTAGATGGTGAAAAAGATTTGTAGTGCTTCCACCCTTGGCTGTAACGTGTTTATGGCACTCCCTACATATAACGTGATTTTGTTGCTCATCTGATACTTTAAATCCGAACCATCTCCAAATTATTGAGCCACTGCTTTTTCTTTTACTAACCAATTCATCCTCCGCACGCTCCGCAGACGTTTTTGCTTCCTCCATGTTTGTTGAAGAGTGTTTGTGTGTCTGTTCCTGCCCCTCCCCCCTATGTGCATGAAAGAGGAGCGGCGGGCGCGCGCGCGCTGCGCGGGAAGCAGTGCAGAGAGCAAGGATCACAGCGCAAATTTGAACTATATCGATATATGCGATATGGTCTAATTCCATATTATTCCGTTTAAAAATATATCGATATATTTTTTATATCGATATATCGCCCAGCCCTACCATACATCGCATGCTCCATCGATACATTAACTGTAACAGTTACGTGATCATGTTGTTTACTTGCTGTGCTTACATGCCGATATTTAACAACACACAGACATTTGAAGCAGTTTTACTCACCGCCTGCGGTTCCAACGCACGACCGTGGAACTTTATCGTTGGGACTGCCCCATCTTTAAGTATTAGGCGATCTGCAAATCCGGCGTCTACTGGGCCTTGTTTATAAAACTATTACCGTCGAAATGAAGGGAACAAACAAGAACACTTGCACAACTTGCTGCTCTGGAAAAACAAAATCCATCCACAGGTCCCTTAACGCTGGGTTCTTTGGAAATTTGTGCAGTGTGGTCTTGCCCTGGCAACCAAAAACACACTTTTTGGGGGCCATTTTTTTATTGCAGCGCAGCTGCTTTATGCGAGGAGGCGTGATCTCTCATTAATATGTGTGGCATTTCACACCTGAGAAAGACAAAGACCCTCCCATAATGGCCCTATTAGGTGCTATCAGGCCATATCATTATGAGGAGCCTTGCACAAAGAATGAGGAGATTTAAAAAAGAATGGCTTTTAGATTTCGTTGGATTTATTTACAACACAACATAATCCAAAGATACATAACAAAGGACAAAAAAGCACATTAGTAAACACACTGATCTAAAGACAGAGACTTGAACAGTCACACAACATTGTCCCATTCCTGAAACATAGTACATACCTGTCATTTCCAAGGTGTTTGATTTTTCATTTTACCATGTTCATGTACAGTCTCCTGTGAATGTTGAAGTCAGCAGGACTCATCAGTGGCATCTCGTCCCTGTAAAAAAAAAAAAAAAAACACCTGTGAACATGCTGATATCAAGAGAAACTATATGGCTGCACGATTTTGGGCATGCATTGTAGATTTTTCTGGTTAAAATTGCTTTTTAATTATACACACACACACACACACACTGATTAGAATAAGTGAACACACCCATGCTAAAGTTGAATAAACAGAGGAATAAAAAATCTTAAAGGGTACCTATTATGGCATTTAAAATGTTCCCAATATTGTTCTAGGAGTCCCCAACAACAGTTTTACGAGCATGCCATGCCAAAAACACTTTTGTTGTCTTATAATATGCATTTATTTTTACCTGATTTGCTCACCGACTCCCATATGAATCGTTTAGCGAGTCATTTTTCCAAACCCCGCCCTTGCGTGACGCTAATCTGCGGTGTTACAGGGGCAATCCCAAAGTTCAGTGGTAAAAGCACGTTCAGTCTTTGTTTGCGCTAGCCCAACGCATAAACATATTGATAATGCAGTACTAAGAGGTAACGTTATAGCTATATTCTTTATGACAACTCCATTAACAACGACAAACACTTCACATATTTCAATACAACTGACATTGAAGACCTATGCGCTGTGCGTACACAACACACACACATACTTATTGAGCATGATACATAAAACATCAAAGCAACAATTAATATTAATAATACTTACAGTTTGTGATTCGGAGAAGGAAGCTGATCCAAATAAACTCGGTAGCTACTGAACCTTCAGTATCAGCCGGCTCGCAAATCCATACTTAAAGTTATAGCATTTAGGTTTGTGAAGCAATCATCTTCAAAATGACGCGAACACAACAAGGTCCGGGCTATACTTCTCTGGTTTAGTTGTATATATGAACTGTAGCCATTAATGTTAGTCTTCAAATGCTCCTCACTGGGCAGATGAAAAAAGTTTGCTTTTGCGTCGCAGTTCAAAACAGTATCTCGACATGTTAGTTTCCCCTGCGTCTCCGGCAGGGTTGCCAGGTCTGCACAACAAAACCAGCCCAATTGCTCATCAAAACTAACCCAATCACGGCCAAAAATAGTCAAATAGCGTTCCCGGGTGTTTCCCCAATAACAATCTTGTTCCAGTGGGTAAAACAATCGCGTCAACCCGTGCACTTCATAAACAACCCGCGAGAAACAGTGCAGGCATACGGACCTGGCAACACTGGTCTCCGAACGCAATAAGTGGGCGTATCTTATTCAAATAACTTGTCAAGTTGACGTCAACTAGACAAAGGAAAAGCATCGTTCGTCGAACGATTCATATCAGCGACTCTTACTTTTGAGAGACAATAACTTTGTATACGGTGAACTTTCATGTTTAAAACTTTGCAGGATGTTTTTGTTCACTTAGATCTATGTTACACACTACATTAAGTGCAATTCATGTTTTGATTGAATTCATGTCAAAAATCCATAATAGGTACCCTTTAATGCCTTAATTAAAGAAATGAGGAAAACAATACCCTATAGCATGCGGCCTATAAATCGTTAAAAAGAACACTTCAGTACACTAGAAAATAATATATGGATACGTTTACTTCAAATGTTTCCATTCGTTACAAACACAGTATTTAACAGTAAACATGGTTCTAAACATTATAATATTCACCATATTAGAGTAAACACTGATTCTAGCCTAACATAAAGCTGTGTTTTATTAAACATAAACATCCTCGTGTTGTACATTTCCTGCCTGTCTAGGCTATAGTTCATATTCCAACATGTTTTTGTCGATTTCATACATTTTAGTCTAGCAACAGTTCAACCGGAATGTTAAGTGTATGCAACAATAACACTAACTAATATAATTCATAATACATTTCTTACCTTACATCTTTCTTGTCTTCAAATCGCGTTCTTCTTCTTCTGATGTAACTAAATCCAATGTAAGCTCACTGCGTGTCTTCCGAACTCGACGAAAAGCAGAGGACTGATGAAGTTTGGTGCTTTGTTTTTGAGGTAATGAGCGCGTTCTTCTTCTTCTGATGTAACTAAATCCAATGTAAGCTCACAGCGTATCTTCTAAACTCGACGAAAAGCAGAGGACTGATGAAGTTTGGTGCTTTGTTTTTTTGAGGTAATGAGCGCGTTCGCGTTCCTTCGTGGAGATTTGCATAATAGTCTCTTTTGCGGGCGTGGTCAAATTAAAAATAATGAGCAAGCGTTTGAGAAACTGGAAATCTTGTTAGTTTTATAAAAATTACTTAAACAGAGGAAATTTGTTTTCGTTTTGAATCAGATCATTTAAAAGTACAAGCTCAAATGATTTAAAAGATATATTGCTTATGGCTGGGTGAATAGTATTAACTGAGTTTTGTTTATGTTTAGAGACGTGCTCCAGAAAAAAAGTTCACGAAGAAGGGGAGGCAGAACGCACACCCTGTTTATTTTCTTTATTTTACAAAAGAACAATATTTTATTTCGACTGTATGTGGGCACATAAAAAAGTAGACATTTAACAGTTTATTTTCTCATAATTCTTAACTCTGTATGACCAGAAATGATGGGAGTACTTTAAGTCTATTTTTCTGCTATTTTTCTGGTAGTAAAATAATAATAATAATCCTAAGGAAAACAATAGGGCCTTCGCCTTTTCAAGGCTTGGGCCCTAATAATAAAAAGAAGAAGAATAATCCTAAGAAAAACAATAGGGCCTTCGCCTTTTCAAGGCTTGGGCCCTAAATATAGCTGCGAGCAGCGGGCTACATATATTATATATAAACAAGCCGGTGGCACCGCCACCCTGGTGCCTTTAGGGTTATTGTGCACGACGTTCAAAAACATAACCCTGCTTTGACTGTCGAACAGAAGTGTGCTGTAGAGTTTGCATCAGTGTGGGCACATTAAGGGCACATATCAACCACAAAGTATGCGTGAGCAACCTTCTGAAACCTAAAATGAAAAATGAGACACCCTACGGTCTCATGGATTTAACGGACACATGAAATAAGAACACAAGACCGAAAATTCATATGAAGTGTGCCATTTGGGACTAAGCCTATGATCGTGAACCACAATAGCCACATACATTATTCATTACAGCGAGGTGGTCTTTCTGCTGGACCTTAGGCGTGTCGCACCTCCAACGGTGCCTGTGGTGGACTGTGCATGGCAGATGCGTCCTCTTCCCTGAGCCGGGCCTAGACCTGACTGCATACCGCAAGGTTTTGCTGCAGGGTCTTCAGCTGGGGACCACCGCTCATTGACGTTTCGCCCCTTAACCCAGAACATCTCCTGGTGGCGGGGCAGTGAACAAGGACGTCTCCCTGACACCCCCTGCAGCAAAACCTAATTAGATGTTACTCCCCAAGCCTTATCTCGTCGTTTCAGCCAGAGCCAGTGGCTTGCTTTCTCAGCTTCTTCAGAGAGCTCTTTGGTGGATCGACCCAGTGTGGCTCCCCGCAGTCCCAGGTCCTTGAGCAGGCGTGATGTTGATCTGCCCACAAAGCCTCTGGCTCCCACCTCCACCGGGTACAGCCTCACACTCCATCCACTTTCTCTGCACTCCGCGACCAGGTCTGCGTACTTCGCCTTCTTTCTCTCGTAGGCAGCTTCCAGTCCCTCCTCCCATGGCACTGTCAGCTCGATCATTATCACTGACTTCACAGCTGCAGACCACAGCACCACATCTGGTCTTAAAGTGGTGCTGCATATCTCCTGTGGGAACTGGAGCTGCCTTCCCAGGTCTACTTCCAATTTCCACTCTGCCCCTGGTGTTAACAGCTTGGCAGGTGGTCTCTTGCTGGTATGCGTTGCAGGTTCCCCCTGCCTGAGGAAGTGGATCCTGCATCGACTCTCTGATGAACTCTTGTTGTTTGCCTCCTGCCGACTTTTCTCCAGCACCTCAGCCAGCTTCCTGAGCACTTGGTCGTGCCGCCATCTGAGTCGACCTAGGGCTGGGCGATATATCGCACGATATTGTTCTGCGCATCTCGTCAGTAAAGCCGGTTCCTTGATTAGTAGTAAATCACCTTCACCTGCTTTCAAATGGAGCGGCATTTACTACAAAGAGCCGTAGTTAACTGACAAGCTGAGCCATATCGCATTAATATCGCGGACGTATCGCCAGCGATATTTAATGCGATATGGCTCAGCTTGTCAGTTAACTACGGCTCTTTGTACACAGCAAAAACTCCAGTGTTAAATTAACACGCATGGGCGTGTATATGAGTCCACACTCAAGAGTGTTGAAGTTAATGAGATAATTAAGTGATTAATTGAGTGATGATTGAGCATTATTGAAGACACCTAAAGCAGAATCACTGAAGGAGAATCTAAAATTGTAAGCCACCGTTATGGCGATCATTGTTTGCTTTAGTTGGGCTCTTGACCCTTATATTATTAACTTTAGATTTTGTTTGACTGTTGTATCCGAGTTACAACTGCCAGATTAACAAAGAAAAAAAGTGATCTAATTATGTTGGATCAACAAAGAAAAAAAAGTGTTCTAATTATGTTGGTATTATGACAATCATCATTAGATCTTTATGTTTGTGATTTATGTTGTTGGTTACAGCATAACTGTGATTCTGTATAAATATCCAGAATTTTAGATGTAATATATTTTCCTAAAAGTTGTTTTAAAAAAATCTCAATTTTAGGCACACACAGAAGTCAAGATTCAGTCAATGCATCTCAACAATGGTGACAAGCAGAATATTCAATTAGGAAAAGTAAATTACATAGACTATTCAGATCATAATTTATTCATACCGCAATGCATTATGGGAGCCATTAAAAAAATTCCATGCATTATTTTTGTCACCATTGTTGAGATTCACAGGCTGATTATTGAGGTTTGTGTTTCTAAATAAGTTCATTTAAAAGTGTTATAGTCAGAACAATGTTTAATGAATATTTTGGATTATAAGAAAAATACTGATAATCATATGCTGTATAATCACAAAGCTGTTGCTAACAAGAGAAACCAAATTATCTCAAAAAGTTTCATTTTTCAGATCACAGCATGATTATGCCAAAACATCACCAACACTATCAGATCAAACTTTTCTTTGTTCATTTGACTGTTATAAATCAATTACAGCAGACAAACAAAATTTAAATTGATAATACAAGGGTCAAGAGTCCAACTAAAGCAAACACTGATCGCCATAACAGTGGCTTACAATTTATGATTTTCTCCTTCAGTGATTCTGCTTGTTAACATCAGGTGTCTTCAATAATGCTCAATCATCACTAAATTAATCACTTAATTATCTCATTAACTTTAACACTCTTGAGTGTTAATCTAACACTCATATCTGCGTCATATCTTCCATCTGAAAGCAGGTGAAGGTGATTTACTACTAATCAAGGAACCGGCTTTACTGAAGAGATGTGCATAACATATCGTGCGATATATCGCCCAGCCCTAAGTCGACCCTGTGTCAGTGCTGTTTTGCAGCCCGACAGTATGCTGGAGTGAGGCATTGATGGTCCCGCAGAGGTCACATGATTGCTCCATTCCAAGCCAATATATATATATACTGTATATAAAAGGATGAGTCAAAGTTATTTTCTGTTGAGATCAACATAGTGCTACAAATGTTGTAAATAGAGATAAACATCTACTGAACCCGGAACATCCCTTTGATTATGATTAACTATTAACTTGAACTACTTATTTTTATGGAGCAATGTAAATCATGTACTAAAGACAGTAAATCAGAACACTATAAAAGGAACATGAGAGGCTGTGAGGATGAAGAGCAAGAGCTGGAAACAAACATCAGTGAAGAATGAAGGGTTTAGTATGTTTACTGCTGCTGTTGGAAACCTTTGTGTTTGTGGTACAGCATCAGGTAGATGGAGGACTCAATGAGAATGAGATCAGTCAACAGCTCAGATCTGAGGACGGAGGACAGAATACACCTCAAACAGACACTTTGAGAGATGAAGCTTCAACTGACAGCCAACAAAACTACCATCTGTTCTTCACTGACATCCATGCAGCGCTGAGAGAACTGACCGCCACAGTTACAGAGCAGAAAACAAACATCAGAGAACTGACCGCCACAGTTACAGAGCAGAAAACCAACATCAGAGAACTGACCGCCACAGTTACAGAGCAGAAAACACACATCAGAGAACTGACCGCCACAGTTACAGAGCAGAAAACAAACATCAGAGAACTGACCGCCACGGTTACAGAGCTGAAAGCAAACAACAGAGGTTTAGAGACGCAACTGAGGGAACAACAGATGTTTATCCTGGAAGAACTGAACAAGAAAAATGATGGTACCTCACCAAAACATTCACCCTTTTATCAATGATCCTCAAAGTAAAACACCAATGCAATACATTGTATAATGTAAATGTTAGTGTAAAGTTGTGTATACTGTGTAAATTGTGTTATCTATTACAATAAGCAGTGTAAATGTCATTTATCAGAATCTTAATTCCTTCACAGAAATCTCAAATCTTACTCTGAGTCAAGTGGAGGAGCTGAGAAAGGAAAATAGAGGTGAAACTGTGTTTAATGATGTTAAATTCAGTGTATACATTTTCAGTGTAATACAGTAATATGTCACAATATTGCTTATGTTTTTCAATAACAGAGAGAGAAATAGCTTTTTCAGCTGGACTGATGCAATCTGGCAGTGGATATATTGGTCCTTTTACCACTCACATCACACTAACCTACAGGAAAGTCTTCACAAACATAGGGAACGCCTACAACCCAATCACAGGTAATGATCAATTAAATGACTCATAAAACTCAGTTTATAGTAATGAAAACCCTTCTGCTCCATTCAGACCTCTCTGCAGTTGAGTAATGTGTATAAAATCATTAAGGGCCGTTTACACGACACCAGTTTCAATTAAACACGTAAAAATTTGCATGTGATTTAGTTTAATGCGTTTTGGCCATTCATTCACACGACAATGGCGTTTTGGGGGCCTGAAAACACAAACTTTTGCAAACAGGCTTCAAAGTGCAAGTTTTTGGAAACAATACCTTTATCGTATCCGGGTAAACAACAAAAATGTGAATTTGTAAAACTGTGATGTTAAAAAAACGGTGTATTACATGATTAGTCTATAATGAGTAGTGTTTCTTTACAATGTGATATTGCCACCTACTGACGGGCCAGGAAGCAGAATACAGCATTGTAAGTCGTTTCCACGGATCCGTGTGAACGGGGATTGTTTTGATAACATTCCACACGAAAAATGCAAAGAAAAAACTTTTCCATTTTTAGGACATTGTTGTCCTGTAAACAGCCTGAAATGATCTGCCATCTTTCAAAACTATTACAAAGTGTGCTTGGTAATTAAGCAATCATACAGGAAACAGCTGATTCTGTATCTCTTGTTATTTGATTCAGGTGTTTTCACAGCCCCATTGAAAGGAGCTTACATGTTCAGATTCTCTGTATTGGGTCATGGCCCAACTCGATTAACTGCAACCATTGTTAAGAATGGAGAGCATGTGGTTATGGCATATGCTCATCAGCCTCAGTATGATTTTAACTCCTCGGGTGGAGTTGTGTTGCTCCTGGAGGTTGGAGATGTTGTCTATGTGAGACTTTGGTCTAACAGCAGGATATATGATGACCCAAATAACTACAACACTTTCAGTGGTTTCCTACTGTTTCCCTTAAGAGAACAGGAGCTTTGCAGAATATGATTCAAATAATTCTAAATCTTCAACATTTTATTTAAAATGAAAATCATGAAGAATCATTAACATATGAACCTGTATTAATGAGGACTAAATGTGTGTGTGTGTGTGTGTGTGTGTGTGTGTGTGTGTGTGTGTGTGTGTGTGTGTGTGTGTGTGTGTGTGTGTGTGTGTGTGTGTGTGTGTTTGAAATTTGCAATTGATTACTGTATTAGTATATGTACGAGTATGAGACACTATAATCATAAGTTTTGAGCTGTCTATACATGTAAGTTTGTATAAAGAGTTTAAGCACTGAGACAGACAGGACCCATGAATTTCACACGTGACTCAAGTGTTTTGTTAAAGTGGGGAATCTATAATGTTAAATTATACATTTTTAACTGTAACTTGTTACTGATCCTTGATCTGTATCTCTTCATCCTACATAAATAAACAAAAGAATAAAGTGACATTGTGGCATTTTCTGTTCCTCATATTTTCATAAACATTTCCCCAACAATGCTTGCTTTGATGCACTCATGATATATGTATCTGTCCCACCTGGATTTCACAAAGATTTTTTTTGCAAAAAAGGTTTTAAATATAATTAAATAAAAGTTCGGAAAAATATGTTTTATTTATAATTACTACAACACATTTACCAGATTATGTATTGTGTTTAGATGCACAATAGTCATGACACAAAAGACAAACAAAATTCATAAATCTGGATTTGTATTTTTGACAGTACCATGGTACATTGGCCTCCTAATAATCCCTATACTGATTGGCTTCATCACTGTCTCCTCTTCCATGTAAAGCGCTTTGAGTACCTAGAAAAGCGCTATATAAATGTAACAAATTATTTATTAATCAATTATTACATGTACCATGGTATTGTAACGACTGAGACAAATCAGACACAATTATTTTTTATAGTTAACAAATAATATCTAAAACTCTGGGATCTGTGGTCCCATCCGCCAACAAGGGCAAGAAGGGTCTTCGGTTGCCATGACTACGATCAGATACGTTGGTTTTATTGCTGTTAAAAATGTGATCAAGACAGAGAAGACAGAAACCGACTTTAAAACAAACTTTGCTGCATTAATCATAGACGAACGGATCTATAAATGAACATGCGTCCCAGAAACCGTGGGAATGATTTACTGTCTTGTGTACTATGTATTTTACGCTATATGACATTTCGTCGAAATCTTACGCACATGGCACCCTTTAGCGTCAATATAACACGCACTGTTATGGGTAGGTTTAGGTCTGGGGTAGCGTTAGATCTGCATCTCATATTGACGCTAAAGGATGCCATGTGCGTAAGATTTCGACGAAATGTCAAAAGCGTCACATGTATGACGCCTTGGGATGAGAACGGGCTGGTATTTTATAATCTTTCATAGTTTCTTCATCAGCAACCCATCCAGCATGCACATGCAAATGAGCACCCTTGAAACAAAGAGCCATAAACCAAAATATCCCGTCTCTTGGCTTCTCAATACGTTTGAGGTGCTGTGACTCACAACCAGCCATGTGCTCATTCAGGAGAGAGAGGATTCTCTCAACCACAACAGAATCAAGGACAACCTCAGGAGTTTGGCACAACCTCTTCATTCAACGCAGAAGAAGTTCATTGCAACTCCCACCATTTGCTCTGCGTGTCCTCTCAGGCCCAGGGCCGGCAGGCCACGATCTGCACTCCAACCATGATAACAGAGTCAAACTAACCATGCAATATCTTCTTCATCCAACAGAGAAGAAAACAATTGCAACTTCAACATTTGACACTTGCAAAACCATCAACAACTTAAATTTTCAACAACTTCAAGAATTGTGTCCACTGCAAAGGCCATGCAAGTATACATTTAATGAGGTGCTCTGAAATTGATAAGCTGATGGTTCTTTTCATGTTCATTTATTTATTTTATGTGTGCGTACTATTTGATGGTGATTTGTGAGAAATGCCATTTTTTGTTTTACTTTAGGCTCTTCAAGAATGGCGCGCAATACCTGCCAAGTAAGACCAGGAGTATAATAAAAGTTTGTTGGTGGATCAGGATAAGGTAATACTTCCATTTACATTCTCTAACAGAATGCATACATGTCTTAGGGCCCTTTCACACCTACCTTGTTTGGTCCGGACGACTTTTGGACTTTTCAGTTTGGTCCGAATCAAAATTACAGGTGTGAAACCTACCTCGGACCACGGTCCGGACCAAACAGATGAAATTTGGTCCGACGAAAAGAGGTAGTCTCGGTCCGGATCAAACTGAACAAAGGTTTGGTTCGTTTCTAGTGTGAAAGCATTTCTGTATGGTTCGGACATTAAGAACTTTTACAGGAAGTTCCGGTGGTTTCCGCATAGCCGAAAAACAGAAGGTGGCAGCTGTGGTAGCACATGAAAACACAAACTGACGCGAGGTCACAGCGTTTGGGTTCGCACGCTCACAAGGTTTGCGAAAAGTAAAGGCCACAGGCTAAAACACTCGCGGTTACAGCCAGGGCAGACGATAGGATGAAGCGTGCAAAGAAAAAGTAGTGTGTGGGACCATTTCACCAAAAAGAATGACACAGATGTAAGTTGCAACTTGTGTGATAGTGCTTAAATACAGTAGTATCACATCATCTATGATGTATCACCTGAAAACGCGACACCCGCAAGCCTCTTCGGGTGAGAAAGGTAGCCAAAGCCAACCTACCGTGTCATCTATGCTAGCTGGTAGGGAATTAGCACTACCTCAAACTAAAGCGGAGTCTCTTCGGAGCTGACATTTTCTTAAATGAGCAGCGGCAATATTTCAAATGAGCTTCTAACGCTAGATTAATGCCTTTATTTTCAAAAAGATCACCTTGTACCCAAACCATTTCGAAACTAAAGCCTAGTTCACACTACATGATTTAAAACGTCGGGCAGAACTGTGTGGTTCACACTACATGACTTGCTCTCTGTGAAATCAGGACTGTTCAAGTTGTTGAGCGGTTCACACCACACGACACAACGTGATTGATTCGCAACAGGAGGTAACGCACTACACGAGTTGACAACAACTCGTCACCCAACGATTCTATCTTGTCCACAAACCACGTTTTCTCACGAAAAATCACGTGATAAAATGAACCGAAAATGACGCGAAACAGCACGCGCACAATACCCAGGGAAGAAGAACACAATATGGACGTCAGACAGGACGTCAGATTTGCAAACTGTTTGTGCGAGGATTTGCTCTGAGAAAATATATACACTCACTCAACAACTTCATTTTAAAAAAGAACACCCAGAACATCAACATTGTGCACATCTGCAATACAGTTGACTTTCCTTTTTCCTAAAAGTATTTTAGTGAAACCTATGATTACAAACAGGGATATACTTCCGAAAAGCATCCGTAATTATATTTGTATGTCTACACATACGTGTATGTTTAATCTCTAGTTGCTCTGATTGGCTGTAGCTCATGATATCACGTGAGGTTGAGTCGCGCGACAGCTCTGGATATCTAGCATGCTAGATATTTTTCTGGGCTCGGCGACGCGTCTGCGAGGCGTCAGCGAGCATCTTTGATGCGTTGTTGGCTCTTTCATACTAACAGATTGGCGAGCGTTCATCGCGCGCTAATCACCCGCGATTTGCACGCGATAACACCCGACCTGTCGGCGAGCTCAACGATTTGCAAATCGGGCTCAAATCGGGCTTAAAATCATGTAGTGTGAACTAGGCTTAAGGAGCCATTTGTCCACCGATTACATACAAGCTCCTCGGCGCCGCGTTTGCGGGACTCTGTTTCGCGCTGTAGGGGGGATTTTAAAAAAGTGACGTGAGTGGAAGGGCGGCTCCGGGGCAGTGTGTGTGTGTGAGCAGGAGGCAGAGCGGCAGAGAGATGCGACATAGTTGCGAAATTGCAGGCGCAGCTCGAAATGGCTGTTATTTAAAATATCTTATTTTAAACTAATCTGTTAACCGGTTTCAACCGGCTAATGAGGCTCGGTGGTCGGTCAAGAAAATTTTGAGTTTTCGCCATCACTAATCCACAGTTGACGAAGGCGGCCCAACAAGAGAGTACCTAAGGCTGCCGATTACTAGGACTGTCCACCATTCAAATATCTTTGAGGGACTTCCCTTACAAAAAATTACTGCAGTTTTTTTCGAAGTAATACTGCAGTTTTTGTTACATGTAGAAAATGCAGTTTTTTGGACACGAAAAAACTGCATATTGCAGTATAGTTGGAGTACAACTGCAGTTACTGCACTGAATAGTACTACAATAATACTGCAATATAACTGCAATAATACTGTAATATAACTGCAATAATACTGTAATATAACTGCGGTAATACTGCAATAATACTGCAATATAACTGCAATAATACTGTGGTAATACTGCAATATAACTGCGGTAATACTGCAATATAACTGCGGTAGTACTGCAATAATACTGCAATATAACTGCGGTAGTACTGCAATAATACTGCAATATAACTGCGGTAGTACTGCAATATAACTGTGGTAATACTGCAATATAACTGCGGTAATACTGCAATATAACTGCGGTAATACTGCAATATACCTGCGGTAGTACTGCAATAATACTGCAATATAACTGCGGTAATACTGCAATATAACTGCGGTAGTACTGCAATAATACTGCAATATAACTGCGGTAGTACTGCAATAATACTGCGGTAATACTGCAATAATACTGCGGTAGTACTGCAATACATATTACGACTAAAGTACAATACTACTGAAATGCAATACTAATAAAATTCTGTAAAATACCATTGAAATACAACCAGATTATCCAAAATAAGTTCACACATCTGCAATAATGAATTAAGGTACAAAACAGTGAATGTCTCAAACTGCAATGCAACAAATAATGTGATTTTACTTTTTATTTTATTTCAAATAACAGGCTGAGAGTTAGACAATGTATTTAAAGTTTTTATTTACAAATCATGCATAAATCTTCCCCCACATTATTCAGAAAAGTTGCGTTTTTTGAAGAGCTTATTCTCATTCCACTTCGTTCTTTTCACTGCCTTCATCTCAGATGTGGAAACACGATTTTGGAAGTAGTCTGTAATAAACAAACAAAGAAGAATCAGAGACACTCTTTTCAGTTACTCTTCGCCACAGGCATATATTATGCTTAAAATGAATCTGCAAGTTAATCTCTTGTAGGAACACACCACTGTTTTTTGAAATAGGGGTTATTCAATGTAATTAATATTTTGCCATAATTAAACAAACAAATCCAGCATTTGTAAACAAACTCGATCTGCTTTGTAAAGGAAAACTCGACTCGTAAACAAAGCAAGCAATGTGCAAGTGAAAAGGTCAATTTGAGCGAAAATGTAGTGGAGTAACACGCATTGTGTTTTGCAAATATAAATAAATGAGCCTAGATAATATTTCACAAATACATACAAACCATTCTACAAATTCCTTGTAACCTTTGAACAAATACCAAGTGTAGTGCATTCAAATGCACATCTGTCTGTTATGATTGTGTGAGACACTTGGTAGGGATGCAAATTATAGGATTTTGGCCGATATTCGATATGCCGATATTTGCAAACTCATTTTGGCCGATACCGATATTTATACACATTTTCCCCATAATAAATATATATATATATATATATATATATATATATGTAACACGCCCGCTCCACAACAATAGCAGTTTCAAACCCCCCATTAGAAAGAAAATCCTAGGGGAAACACTGTGTATATATATATATAAAAAAAAAAAATATATATATATATAAAAAAAAACACACACACACACACATTTTGATTACTGAAGAGAAATCAAATAAAGTCTCTCTCCTGTACTACCGTTACCTTATTACCCTCATGTGTTGTAGATAAGGCAATACAAAAGACAAACAACATTTGATTCTACCATAAATATTATTTTTACAAATGTAGACAGACATTCACCCCTGAAAAATTGATAATTTTTTTCTCTTAGAATAAATGAGGAGAATAAAATGACCTGCCTGTGCCACATTTTATTTTTAAGTTCAGACTGCAAACTTCAGTCTTTAGGAGAAGGGATTTCATCCTTCGCAGGGAGTTTGATGCGATCTGACTAATCAAAATCCACCATTTATGTCCGACAAAGCAGTCAGGAGAGTTAGTAGATTAACGTCAGTTAACTTGGCTTTAACTGAGGCAATCTGTCATGACACATTAAAGAGCCACAAAACTGTAGGCCTATTTATTGCTTAATTTTCTTTGACCAAATTTATTTGTCCTGTCTGTCAGCACGTTGTCAGTGTCCTTATAGGCTACGCGAGTTGCACGAATAAAATGAAGTTAAGGAACAAAAACGATCCATCAGGAAAAGCCATAGGTCGCTGAATTTCACTGCGCTTTATGAGAGTTTTCAAGAGTTTTTCTTTTGCGTGAAGAAGCCGTTCGCCGGAGATGTGTAAAAAGATAGGAGTGCATTGATGATTATTAGGCTACCGATGATTATTAGGCTATAATAATCCTCCTGGCTCCAGGTCTGAGTGAGTCATTTACTCTCTTACCTTTGTTCTTTGATTAACATTAATGACACTTTAAGACCAGCCGCTGCTGACAGAGATGCAATCCGACACGCATCCCCATTTTCTCACAAATCTCCACGTTAATTTAAGACTTTATTTAAATCATTTAAGACTGCTCTTATGAGGACACTCGACAAAACGGACAGTTTGGCATAATTTGTGTGCGTGTTATGGTTTGTTCAAGCCTGAAAGAGAACTCGATACTGAAACGCATCTTTTTCCTCCACACAGCTGGAAGTTTAAGTTGCTGGCGCTCATGCTATGTTCACGGTCGTCACGTGCTGATAATTTACTCACCCCCATGTCATCCAAGATGTCCATGTCTGTCTTTCTTCAGTTGAAAAGAAATGAAGGTTTTTGATGAAAACATTCTAGGATTTTTCTTGTAATGTAATACACTGGGTGCCAAACGGTTCAAGGTCCAAATGACAGTTTCAGTGCCGCTTCAAATGACTTTAAACAACACCAGACCATGCATAAGGGTCTTATCTTGCAAAACGATCGGTCATTTCTAAAATAAATAAATAGTAAGTTTTATGCCTTGCTCTGTTCCGTGATGCGCGGTCATGACTCTCATGCCATTTTGTTTGTTGAAAGAACGAAATGATTCGAAAAAAAGATTCGTTCATTTTGATGAACGAGTTCGAACAGGAGAGTCATGACTGCGCATCACGGAACAGAGCAAGGCATAAAACTTACTTTTTTATTTATTTTTATTTATTTATTTTAGAAATGACCGATCGTTTTGCAAGATAAGACCCTTATGCATCGTCTGGTGTCGTTTAAAGCCATTTGAAGCTGCACTGAAACTGTCATTTGGACCTTGAACCGTTTGGGTCCCATTGAAGTCCATTATATGGAGAAAAAAACCTTCATTTCTTTTCGACTGAAGAAAGAAAGACATGGACATCTTGGATGACATGGGGGTGAGTAAATTATCAGCAAAAGTTTTTTAAAAAGTGAACTAATCCTTTAATAAGGAGTTTGAACACTCCAGATAAAAAGTTAAATTACTCACCCTCATGTCATTCCAACCCTGCAAGACACGGGGAACAATTGAAGATCTTTTTGATGAAATCTGAGAGCTTTCTGTCACTCCATTGACAGTCTATGCAATTTGCCCAATAACATTGCATTTCTGGAAAAAAGCAGGCACACAATTTTTAAAGGCTGTGAGTGCATATTTGTTTCACCGCAGACATTATCTTCTGTTTTTAGTTGTTACCAGTACATTTTCCCGGAAATAGCAATCACACAAAAAAGTAGGTTAGCCTAAAAAATCTTTTTCTGCACATTAATGTCAAACTACTGAACATATTTGCTTGTATTTTCCAGTAAGTTAGTGTCTGATAGTTCAAATATTCCTGATATTAAATTGAAACAATTTAAGTAAAGTCAACATTATGTATAGCACTTTATACAATACAAATAGTTTTTTAAAAAGTGTTAAAAGTGATAAAGACAATAATGCTGCAAAGTTCAAACAGAAGTTACACAATCTGCTGTGACGCAGTTAACACTAAACAGTGTAAAACCGGAGAATGGTAAAACTGCTAACGTTACAGTATGGAAGCGGCGTTTCCTCTTATTTTCCCACCGGGTTGAACAACATATACGTAAAGTCTTTTTTACACCAATCTAAAATAAAAAATAAAAGAGAGATATGAGGACATTATATGTTATACTCACCTCTAAGCTGAATGACTTGACAAGGCCTCACGCAATGAACTTCTTTTCTTCCAGAAAACGCTTCTCTTCCGTCCCACTTGTGAATGGCCGTCACCACGAGTATTGCTGTCATGTCTTTGTGTTTTAATTGTGATAGTTCATAAATATGAACGTATATGAACGATAATTTCAGTGAGGAAATCAACCAAACCGTATTTTATGGAGCAGAACTTCGCGGAAAGACGCTAACTGACCGTAATGAGCATCAGCTGCTCTCGAGACTCGTTGTCAGGACAACGCCCGCGGCGCGTTCGCGCGAAGGAAGCTCTGGTCACGTGGGCTATGTGTCGCAGAATACAGCATAACTGCAGTACAGTGTAATATTAATGGTAGGCCAAGACTTCAGATGCAAAATCCAAAAAGTTAATCTGCCTTTTTTTTTTTTCATATAAAGCTCCTTTGTTTAGGTTAGTAATTTCACTTTTTAATGACAACTAAACTGATAGCTATCATTGCCTGAGAGCCCAATAAAAACAAAAAGCTAAAAAAAAAAAAAAAAAATTAGATTAGATTGGAGGTTTTTTTAAGTGTATCACTGAACTGCAGTTATTGTATCTAGGCTACTTCATTAAACTGCAAATCTACAGTTGTACTGCAGTTTTACTTCACTATTCTGAAGTTGTACTTTTTGTACTGCAGTTTTACTGCAGCTGTACTTCAATGTACTGAAGTCACATTGTATCTATACTGCAGTTATACTTCTTTAATACTGCAAATCTACAGTTGTACTGCAGTTTTACTTCACTATTCTGAAGTTGTACTTTTTGTACTGCAGTTTTACTGCAGTTGTACTTCAATGTACTGCAGTCACATTGTATCTATACTGCAGTTATACTTCTTTAATACTGCAAATCTACAGTTGTACTGCAGTTTTACTTCACTATTCTGAAGTTGTACATTTTGTACTGCAGTTTTACTGCAGCTGTACTTCAATGTACTGAAGTCACCTTGAATCTATACTGCAGTTATACTTCGTTAATACTGCAAATCTACAGTTGTACTGCAGTTTTACTTCACTATTCTGAAGTTGTACTTTTTGTACTGCAGTTTTACTTCAATGTACTGACGTCACATTGTATCTATACTGCAGTTATACTTCTTTAATACTGCAAATCTACAGTTGTACTGCAGTTTTACTTCACTATTCTGAAGTTGTACTTTTTGTACTGCAGTTTTACTGCAGTTGTACTTCAATGTACTGCAGTCACATTGTATCTATACTGCAGTTATACTGCAGTTATACTTCGTTAATACTGCAACTCTACAGTTGTACTTCATTGTACTGCAATTATACTGCTTTGAACTGCAGTTTTACTGCAGTTGTACTTCATTGTACTGCAGTTATTTTTTGTAAGGGTTATCTTACCCTGTCTTATCTGTTCGGTTAACTGCGGCCGAACCACAGCCTTGAGGATATCCACGAACATCCTCACTCTCACTCGCACTTTATTGCTTAAACATCTAATTTATATAGGGAAGGTATCCTTACAAGCCAGTTTTGGACTCACTCACTGACTCACACACTAACTATCTCTTTCGTTTTTTTCTGTCTTTCTTGTCTTTTTCTGTCTGTCTATTTCTCTTTCTGTCTTTCTTTTTAGATACAGGAAGCAACAACAGTCCGAGAGGCGAACAATTGCAGGGGCAGCAGATAGTCTCAGCATTATAGGTGCCCCAAGACATGTCCAGCCAGGAGGAGAAGGACTCCCTTGTCCAGTCAGCTGCAGACTTCTTCGTCAATGGAAGATTGGCGACTGCCTTGGACCAGTAAGTGCCTCACCTGTCTTATCTGTCCGAAAAATGAAACTGTCATTGGTCCAGGACGATTCACACATTATGACACTTGTTTTTATAGGTTTGCTGAGGGGTAAAAAAAAACCTTGGTTTACTGGAGGAGCTGAGGAAGAATTTGGCAGTGTTCTACAACATGTTTGTCAATGAGGAGATTCCATTACAGGCGAAGAACCTATGCACTTTATTTGACGTGGACTTCTCTGTACAGAGAGACAGAGAAAACACGACAATATGCTTTTGGCGTGACTGCTTGTGTTACAAAAGGATAATGCAGTTTAGTCACCCTAGAGAAGGTATTGGAGTTTACATCTGGAGCCTCAACAATGCCTCCACGGGGATTTCCACACCGTCCACAAATTCAGTTCCTTCATGAGGGCAACAGAATATTCCCAGAAGCAAATACTTGTGCTCTTGAACTCAGCTCTTGAGCACTCTTCCTATGAAGCCTTCAAACAATACATGATGGAGGGAATATTGCAAGCTCCAACCTTTGGACTTGCATGATGTCACTGTGTGTAAAACGTATTAATGGAAATTCAGTTTTCACTTGAGCTATATTTTCTTAGAAGTTATTTGATAGAATGCTGTGTTGAAGCAAGTCACTGGTTCAGATGGTAATTTTGGAAACTCACAGTTGATTGGAGGTTATTCAATATTGAGTTTTTCAGTTAACTCAAATTTATGGAGTAGTTTTTTGCTTTCATTTATTTTGTTATTAATAATAATTGTATAATGATATATATATATATATTTTTTTAGGTTTTACAAGATATTTATTGGGCTTATAATTCAAGGTTACTATGGTGACACTCTTAAGGTTGGTCTAATGAAATAGATACCCTTTATAAGCCTACTATAAGGATTTTTTTGGGCTTATAATTCAATGAATTTGATGAAATCACATATATCAGCCAATATGTTTGCCTTATGTACAGTACATGTTGATGAATACACAGAGTGAATACAGACAAGGCAAACAGTCAGGCTGGTTGTAGTTCTGTAGGAGCTGGAAGCTGCTTTCTGATGAGAGGAGGTCTGAAGTGAAGGAGGATGACCAGACATTGGAGGGACAGAAGTCAGTACAAGCAAATGTAATATAATAAACATAAACTGAATAACATGGTGAAGAATGAAACTTTTACTGCTTATGACAGTTTCTGTTCATTATATCACATTCAGTCATACTGACTTGTGTCCCTCCAGCATCTCAGACTCCTCTGGTCGTCAACCTCAACAGCTACATTGCAACATAGTAACCTGTAGAAGTCTGCACAGGCTTTAAACTGAAGCCAGAACCCGGCCCGTACCTGAAATCATTTAACCCGAGCCGACCATTACGGTTCTATTTTAAGCTGTACAGCTCTAAACAATAAGCTGTATTTTATCATTGCTTGCAACGATAAATAAACACATATGTATGTACAACACTGTTTCACCAAGGCAAAGCGCGGCCCCCTCAGCAGTCAGCACACATGATTTTTTTTTTGAAAAAGCACGGACTTACTAATTACAAAACTTTACTGAGGTTGAACAGGTGAAACAGTCACAAATTCCTCTGTATCTCAAACATTAAACTTCAAAACAAAGTTTGCACAGTTCCAAAACTATTTACATAAATATATCCTTCTCAGAACGAGTTATGAAGGAAGAGAACAGCATCGACAGTTTCAGCGTGTCCTCCTGTGATTGCGGTGTTGTAACCGAAATAGTGCGCGCGGGAGCACATGCGCAAAACAGTTTTGTAAAATGATATTTGATCAAATCAAAATTATTCATATATCATTTTGCAAAATGGTTTTGCGCATGTGCTCCCGCGCGCACTATTTCAGTTACAACAGCAATCACAGGAGGACGGTGGTGCTGAAATGGCGCTCATACTTTCTATCTTGCGTGCTCATATTTATGATCACAACACGGCACGCAATATAATTAATGCAAAATAATGCAGCCTATATAATTTTTCTTTGTTACAAATCCGAACCCGACTATTCATTAAACATTAACCCAAACCTGAAACCGAGTTTTTCGGGACCCATCGAGCTCAGGTCGGGTTGCAGACCTCTAGTACCCTGTCCCTATCATGACTCTGTCTCTGTTCTGATTAGTGGATTGATGCACGAACTAAGTGAGCGTTTTGACTGGTCGAGACTGTTTTCAGCAGAAAATTAACAACTTTATCTTTTATGAGAATAAGTGAAAGTTCTCCAAACTCTATTGAGTCAATTTTTTGTGTCACAAGGAACTGGCCTTTTTGTATAACATACTGTACATTACTTCTGCTGAGACTTTGGTATTGTTCTCTGTAAATTCAAACTGTCTCAATGCATCTTTAACTCTCTGGGGTCGGCAAAGGTGCAGACGTGTTTTGCTCGATGTTTTTCACATAGCAGCAAAACAGACTTAAAATACTCCATAATTTCTGGTCATACAGACTTAAAGTAACACTAAGGATTTTTCCTCTTCGGTCGCCCTACTGGTTGGAAACGAAATTGTCCATTGCCGCTGTCGTAAATAATCTAGCCTACCGTCGCACGCACACTCGCTGTTTATCCCGCACCGGCTTTAGAATGAACGATGTCCACAGACAAGGTAGAGTATGTTACATGATTTCATGAAAGGATGATGTATTGTGACATCAGAAACGAAGAAAAACGAAATAATGACTATTGTAGCGCTTGACGTAAAGCAGTCGAATTGTGTAGTTCTTTTTGTGCAGGGGTTCCTACCCGAAACCCGAAGTTACATAGTGCCGGTAAAAGCGACACAGACCCCGTCAGGCTATGGCAGACGTGTCATTTAACTTATTTTAAGTCGATGTACCATCACAAGGGTCTTGGAAATATATTATGAAGGTTGAAAATTGTTACTTAGTGTTACTTTAAGAAAATGAAAAAATAAACTGTTAAATGTCTATTTTTTTAATGTGTCCACTTACAATCGAAATAAAACATTGTGCTATTGTAAAATAAAGAAATGAAACAGGGTGTGCTTTCTGCCTCTCCATCTCCGTGGACTTTTTTTCTGGAGCACGTCTCTAAACTGAAACAAAACTCAGCTAATACTATTCACCCAGACATGAGCTATATATCTTTATAATCATTTAAAGGCATAGTTCACCCAAAAATGAAAATTCTGTCAGTAATTACTCACCCTTATTTTGTTCCAACCCCTTAAAACCTTTGTTCATCTTCGGAACACAAATTAAGATATTTGTGATTAAATCTGAGAGCTGGGTCACTCCTCCATAGGCTTCTTAGGGATTGAAACTTGCCATCCCCGAAAAGTCATTAAAGACATCGTTAAAATAGTCCAAGTGACTACAGTGGCTCAATCTTAAGTTTATCAAGCGACAAGAATACTTTTTGAGCGCAAAATACAAACAAAAATAATGACTTTATTCAAGAATTCATTTCCATCTCTGTTGGCCTTGAGATATTCACATATAGTATAATTGCGTAATGCTTCTGGTTGAACGTCACACACATCACACACATGACCAGCGTCGGCCAATAGTGAGCCTACGTGTAACGTAAAACACAGAAGCTCTACGCAAAAAATACAGCTGAGACAAAACATGAAACTTTTAGAATGCAATACATAACATATTCCTCCCCTTTTACTTTTAACATCAACCTCAACAAATAAATGCTTTTGGCATCATTCATACGGTTGTCTTTAGTTTAGGAACATTATTATTATTATTTTTATAAACACTTTATAAAACTGTTCTAACTCCAGGGAAAGAGGGTAGAATCCCTCTGAACCCTGGGGATTATTCTGCCCCAACGTTGTGGGTTAGCCACTAAACTAAAGATATAATCTCTGTGGTGGTTTTCGCACTCTAGTCGGATAACGATGAAGAACAGGCACAGATGGTGTTTCTACTAGAATGCCTGTAACAGTCACTGGAGAGGGAGATGTATTCTCAGAGGGAACGCTTACCCAAGGTTCACTTGAAAATGGTGTGGGTTAAGGTTTCTGGTACCACATCTCGACGAGAGTTGATGTGAGATGCGTGTTGATGTGCGGCCAATTCACAGGGATCATCACTGGAGATTGTCGAGGACAACAACTGGTCAACATGTCTCAGATTTTCCTTTGTTTCAACGATGTACGAAATGGGGGCCGGTTTGTGCAATAACGGTTAATCCGTGTATCATTCGTTCAGTCGATTTTTAATTTAATATTGAAATTAGAAAAATGAGAAAACGGTTCCTTTTTCGTTTTTTCATGTTTACCAAAAAAACAATTCGTTTTTTTTCGTTTTTTCGTTCTGGGGTAGAAAAATGAATAAACCGCTGGAATATTCGATTTCCACACGTGGGCGGGAATGAAACGCCCCTTTCCTCTGATTTGTCATCAGTTCTTCCTCAGTTCCGCACTGCAGAATAAGAGTCCTCCGCTCAGCTAATGTGAACGCGTTTATTGCAACTATATTTCATCTTTTTCTCATCAAACAACCAGACTAATGGCTTGACACAACCTGTACAGGGTAATAGACTAGAAAGGACTTTCTTCTGTGTAGATATAAATTCACCTGCGCTTTGCATCAGCTCGGTACGCAGGGTAAATGACGGCTGCTATAGCCTGCATGGTCACCCTCGCCCAGTAAAAAAAAAAAAAAAAAAATATATATATATATATATATATATATATATATATATATATATATATATATATATATATATATATATATATATATATATTCGGATATGAATCAATATAATTAGTTGTAAATTAAATACTTTAACACTAATGCAAAAAGAAAAGAATAATACATTGACTATATAATAGGCCTATATTAACTGTCATTCAGACTGACTATGAGTTTTATAGGTCTTGTGTTTTATTAAACTACAATATTTCAAGGATGCGCGCTTGTGCGCGACCGGGTCATGTTGAGAGGGAAACACGCGCGTCAAATCGTTGTAAAAAAACAAGCCTAATGATATAACACATGTCCTGCACTCTGAGTTCGTATTGCTGCCATCAGGGAGAAGACTTAGAATGCCTAGCTGTAGACTAAACCGGTTTAAGAATTCATTCATTCCTTCAGCGGTTAAGTTATTAAATAGTATCAAGTAGAAATAATAATTTTCCTAAGTGTATAGAGTAGCGTGAGGCCGTTCACTTCCTTGTGGAGAGAGTGGCGTGATGCCAATTACTTAATAATGGACAGAGTAGTGCGATGCCGATTATTTTATAGTGGACAGAGTAGTGTGATGCCAATTAATTTTTAGTGCACAGAGTGACGTGATGCAGATTACTTTTCTGGCGGACAGAGTGGCGTGATGCCAGTTAATTTTTAGTGTATAGAGTGGCGTGATGCCGTTTGTGTCCCATTGTAGAGAGTGATGTGACGCTAATCATCTTACAGTGCATAGAAGTGCACTTCCAGTGTTCAGTAGCATGATGCCGGTACTCTCTGGTGCACATAGTAATGTGAGGCCAAATACTTGATTTTAAGTGTGTATTTTTCTCTGTTTTTTATGTATTGTGTTTGTTTTAAATGTCGGGTTGCAGTGGTTGTATTTGTGAGCCCAAAACAAATTTCCCTTTGGGACAATAAAGTATATACCATACCATACCATACCATACCATTTTATTAGTAGCCTATTTAGAAATAGTGTAAAAGACCGGTAAATAAAATACAAAATTAACATGTAACAAGACTGAAAAAGTAGCCAATGGCACATATAATAAAAATAGCATATGTGGCGAGAAGGGAAATTGCTATAGGTCAAATATAATGACTACGCCACCTGGTAGTTCTTAACCCAGGAATACAAGCCTAATAAATAGGATGCACAGATTTATTCCCTGAGTAGGACAAGAGACGTGGGTACAAAAATATAATTACAATACAATACAATACAATTTTATTTGTATAGCACATTTAAAACAACTAGCGTTGACCAAAGTGCTTAACAAAGCAGTAAAATTAAAGGTAGACAAAAACATGCACATAACAAACAGATACACATCAAGGAAGAAAGACAGACACATCAAGGTACGTTAAAAGCAAGAGAAAAAAGGTGCGTTTTCAGAGAAGCTTTAAAAGGTGTCAGAGTTTGGGCAGATCTGATATTTGTGGGTAGGCTATTCCATAATTTCGGACCATAAACTGCGAAAGCACGATCGCCCCTGTTTTTTATTCTGGTCCTGGGGACAGAAAGTAAGTTTGATTCCCCCGATCTTAGTGATCTTGACTTCATTTTTGGGTGAAGCAGTTCAGATAGATACTGGGGAGCTATATTTTGTAAAGATTTAAAAACAAAAAGCAAAACTTTAAAATCTATTCGAAATTTAATCGGTAGCCAATGTAGCGAGATCAGAACCGGAGTAATATGTTCAAATTTACGTTTTCCTTTGAGGAGGCGTGCAGCTGCATTTTGGACTAATTGTAGCCGGGAGATATGTTTCTGAGTAACTCCAATATATAAAGAATTACAATAGTCCAATCTGGATGTTATAAATGCATGCATGGCTATCTCGAAGTGTTTACCAGACAAAAACGGCTTAACCTTAGCTAAGAGACGAAGATGAAAAAAGCAGGATTTTACCACAGCACTTATCTGCTTTTCAAGGTTAATGTTGTTATCAATCCAGACCCCCAGATTACGAGTACAGGTCTACGAGTAATTGTTTTATTAGATGACACAAGGGTAATAAATAATTCAAGACAAAAACACAAGGACAATGTTCACGAGAATACTGGCGCACTGACTAACAAACATAACAAATAAATACACATAGTCAAAAGGGCAGCACTCAAAAATAATCAGACAAAAAGGACTGAGTGTGGCCAGCAGAGGGGACTCGGGGAGCACCACCACACTTATAAAAGTAACACAAGAAATACACAAAAGAAACCAAATCAGAATCACCTTCACACACTAGTGCACATACACAGCACAACACAAGTCAAGCCCCGCCCCTTTGCTTTTGGACAACGAAAGTAACAACAAAAACACATAAAATAACTTAATAGACAATTCACGGTAGAAATAATAGAAAATAAACCAACTAAATAAACACTTAAGGAACAATACAAGTACCAAACAAAACACACCACTCTCCCTGTAAACAGACACGCACGCACGCACGCACCAGGGATGGAAATTAACTTTTTTGTCCACCGGCCACTGTGGCTGGTGGATTTCAAAATCTACCAGCCACTCAATGTTTTTACCAGCCACTTTCTTGTTTTTAACCGACAATGTGTAACTGCATGTAAAAATTAATACTACAAGATCTACAATACAAGCAGTTTATTTAATCTCAAGTCTCAATGCAATACTGACATTTTCTCTTTCTCTCTTATACACACACAAACCGATATACATTTCATTAAATGAGTAGGGCGGATTAAAAAACTGAACCGATGCTGAACCGCACTCTATGCTGGACAGGGAACTACACTAACCTTTTCCACTGCTGGCACTTGCGCTACTAACTTTTTTCAGTTACTGGCGCAAAACATGATTTAGTCGCACAAATTATTTATAGTAAGGTATGGATAATAATGAACAATAATGAAACTGTATTGCATTAGGGGTGGAACGGTACACAGAAGTCACGGTTCGTTTTATACCTCGGTTCAGACATCACGGTTCGGTACGATTTCGGTACAATGGAGTGAAAAGCAAAACAAAAATGCAGAAGGCATTTTTATAAATGTCTTAAGCCTTGTATTTTTAAGTTGTATACGTTTTATTAATAAAGGCATAGAACCAGTTTATTTGTAGTGCACTGACAATAGTTTTATACAATTAGTTTATTAAAGGTTCTCTAAGCGATCCTGGGTGACATCACTTCTTGTTGACGTTCGAACTATTGTCAAACAAAACAGAGGCTAGCTAGACCCTCCTTCCTCCTCATTTGCGCACTAACCCCTCAAACCCTTCATGTCGTTTATTAGCTGGAACAGTTTGTTATGTTTCTTAGAGCGGGTCGCTATAGTTTGTTTTTGTAGCCGTGTGTGGAGCCTGGGGTGTCCGCAGAGACCGCGTCTTTTTACAGTGTGTTCAGGGGACAGGCAGCTAGCGGATAGTGAGGAGGTGTTTGCTGTATGTGACAAAAAATGTTTTGACCTTAAAAAGGCGTGACATCGCTTAGAGCACCTTTAATTAAATTAATAAAAAGACAAAAAGACCTTGAGATATGTTTGGTAATTGTACCTGAATGAATTTAAAATTAATTTGCTATATTTCAGATCAATTTATTTGTTTTCCTTAATTTTAATTAACCTTAACTTTATTCTCATCTGAATTATAAATAATTGATTTCCGTATAAAAAACAGATTAGTGCTCTGACTCCGAGGACAAGAAATGAAAACCAATGCAATATGATAAATATTTGCGCCTCTCTCTCTCTCTCTCTCTCTCTCTCTCTCTCTCTCTCTCTCTCTCTCTCTCTCTCTCTCTCTCTCAAGCCCCGACGGAAGAAGCGCGCGGGTAGATGTTCGCGCGGTTAGCTCTTTACTACACACGAGAGCTACCCCTCCCTAAAAATAGACTCAGCGCTCGCGGCTAGCTCTCCCTTTGGAGGGCAAACCGCCTCTCGCGCTCCCACGCCGAGCCTCGACGGAAGAAGCGCGTGTGTTGAAGGTGTGCCTCCTCTAAAAGTGTCCGCCGTCTGGGTGAAACAGTATGCAATTTTTATTTACCCGCCACTGTGGCCGGTAGGTGAAGCGAGTTTACCCGCCACAACACAAAATCACCCGCATTTGGCTGGTGGCGGGTGCTAATTTCCATCCCTGGCACGCACGCACACACACACACACACACACACACACACACGCAGACACAAACTCTAAAACTACATATTCCTCCAAACAACCCGCATGCACAAGCGGTAACGGTTTCTTGTTAGGCCGCAGCCAGAGTGGAATACCAAAATTAACAACCCAGTTTGGACAACAGCCAAACAGCAGCAAAACAGCAGCGCTCCGTGATAAACGACCGAATGACTGGTTACCCCAGCAACAGAATCCTCCCCGCTACTCGGCAGAATATACTGCACTTCTGAAATGACAACTATAATTAAAAAGAAATCACATAGAGCATAACACGTTTACAAATAACCTGCATACTTAGGGTGCAAGGAATCCAGTCACGGCGGTCCGAAGTGCGAATGTGCACGCTGAAAATAGAACAGGAGGGATTTTAATTCACCCACTGCCCTATCCACCTTTTTCCTGGTTAGCGAATTTACCCATGATTCATAGCGGGTTTGAACCGGAATCCGGTTGTCCTTTTCCGGTTCTAAGTTTTATGAAGATTGCGCCGCTTGCTCAGAACGCCGCAGTGATGTGCTGATTAGAAAATATGTGAAATAAATAAGTAGGACTGCCCCTGCCCGTGCACGACTGAAGTTGGGTTGGAAGTTATGTATACTATATGGGAGAGAATACTAAACCATAATGAGCGTTTTCGTAATATTGCCTATTCTGCATCACAACGCGCTTGCCACAATAAAAAAAACGGCAAAAGTAATGATTATGCATTAAACATTTGAATTGTTTATTAATAACTAGTTTTCTGTAAGTATCGACTGCAAAGATAAATTTGATGATGCTGACTCGCCATCTTCGCAGTAGTGAACGCGCCTAGAGAGAAATGCACACTTCATACGAATTAACCTACATAAGCAGAGAGCAGCCCATTTCTGCTCGTTTTTAATTATTTTGTTTAAAAGTACACATTTCAAGCTTTCTATATATTTCTCATGTATGTGAGGCAAGTAGCCTAACTTATACGCTGAGTTTCGTTTATTAATAAGACGCGCTATATTTGTCAGTCATATTTATTATTCTAGGCAATTTGTGGATAAAACATTGATACAAATGAAGATACAATTTTTACTAAACGAAATTCACTTTACAGAAAGGCTTTCTACAAAACAAAACTTAATAAGTGGTCAAAATCATGTCTGAGCCATTCCAAATGTTTTCCGATATATTGGGCATTATGATCATATCTGACTCATCTCATGCGGTTCCCTTTTCATATAATCAACATAGATGAAATAAATAAACAAATAAATAAAAAACATTATATTGTGAAACTTAAATATAAAAAGTATGTTTAGTTTTTTTTTTTTTTTTTTTATATATTTATTATATTTATTTAAAAATATGTAGGCTATGTGTGCGTGATGTGATGGAGGGGTGCTATTTTCGAATAATAATTGAATAATACCCAGCGATCTTCGAATATTATTTTTGCTTGAAATGCCCATCCATACTGGTAACGTATTACACCTTTTTCGTTGGATGCTTCAGTTTTAGCGCAGCTAACCAAAAACGTCTACTCTCTGGCACTGAATGTAGCTGATCCGAACCGGACATAGGCATTCTCTCCTTTTAATCTTATGCTCAAAGCACCCAGTTTCTAAAGTTTTTTTTTTTTTTATCTTCTTTGAATTGTAAAATCAACCAACAGCAGCACATAGATAGAGCCTGAACTCATTCTCTTACTGCTAATACAGTGCAAACCGGAAGTAGGCAACCGGAGTCGTCGTCATGGCGGCGCGCATTGTTTAGAGCAGAATAAGGTGGATAATATAAAAGGAAAGATAAAAACTATAAACCACCGCATTCCTACCTGTGGAAAGTCTATACAAGACCGCCAGCCGTAGGAAACAGCACTCGCGATCTCCTACATGCCACACGAGGGACCAAACAGACAAATTTCCCGCATGCATCTCAGCATGCGGAACCGGAAAAAGCAGAGAGAAGGCTCTGTGCACAATTCTTCTTCTTCTTTGGGGTTTTACGGCAGCCGGCATCCAATAAGTTGCGTTGCTGCCATCTATGGTACTAGCACCTAATTGCACTATATCCGATTATACAATCCAGTATCTTTTAGAAATTTAATATTATGGTCTGTTTCCCAAAAGCATCGTAACTTAAGTAGCACTTGAAAATCTTCGTAGAACTACGAGTGCTCTGGAGTAATCGTAAATCCCCAAGTGCATCGTAAGAAGAGAGAGTTATGAGGTCTCCTGCAGGACAACCGGCAGATTACACTTTTTATTAGATTTAACAGATTACACTGCAACGTGAGTATAATATATACGTTTTGATTGTACTTTATTGTACACTTTGTTGTACTCGTGTTTTGTTTAAATGAATAAATTAAATAATTAAAAAGGGAAGAAAAAATAGAAATACATTAATTTAAATGAAAAAAAAATAAAAAAATAAGTAATCTGGGAAATATGCTTTAAAGATCGGGTAAAATAGGGATGTATTAAAAAAAAATCTGTCAATGACTTGCTGACGTGCACGAAAACCAGCCATGTATTGGGCATTTCTTGCGGACCTCCTTCCCTGATCTTTGAACACGGTTGCAGTTAGTTTGCAATGTCCTTCCAGATGTTTTGTTTTTCCTTATTTGTATGGTGTCCTTCAAATCTGTTAAAAATAAAATCTTTGTTTCCCTCTATCTCCTCTAAAAGGACATTAATTTTATCTTTTTGAAAGGTATCTTCTCTTGTTTTTTTGTTTTTGTTCAGCATTTTGTCAGCCTGTATAGGTGTTTTATATCCATATAGACTTGTCTTGATTTCTAATCCACAACAAATGACGATTATTAGGTTAAACGTTCAGAATACGATTCCATATAAGGTTATATTTCAGCACTTCGCGAATGGACAGCGATGCTTAAGTTGCACGTAGAGTGCATGTTCATGTTAAGTGCATTTTTGGGAAACGCGCGTGGAATTGCGGCGAGCGTTCGTAACCTTGCACGTAGAGAGCGCTCTTAAGAGCTAATATACATCGTTATCGGGAAACCCCTGGTTGTTTGATGAGAAAAAGATGAAATATAGTTGCAATAAACGCGTTAAGAATCCGCACATCAGCTGCAGCAGCGGAGGACTCTTATTCTGCAGTGCGGAACTGAGGAAGAACTGATGACAAATCAGAGAAAAGGGGCGTTTCATTCCCGCCCACGTGTGGAAATCGAATATTCCAGCTGTTTATTCATTTTTCTACCCCAGAACGAAAAATCAAGCTGAAATCTTGTTTTTTCGTTTTTTTTGGTAAAAATGAAAAAACGAAAAAGGAACCGTTTTCTCATTTTTCTAATTTCAATATTAAATTAAAAATCGACTGAACGAATGATACACGGATTACGGTTGCGGGTACCCATTTTGCTCCTTTTTCATAATTACGAGCAAGTATGCTGTCACCTCTGTTGAAACTCCTGAACTTCGCTTTGGATCGCCTCTCCACCTGCATTCGCTGTTGTGACAATACAACCTGTTTGGTTCCTGTTGGTCTCAGAAGATCCAGTCTGCTGCGTAGTTGTCGTTTCAGCAATGCTGTAGCTGGGGAGACTTTTGTGACTGCATGAGGTGTGTTTCAAGACAGTAGAAATGTGTTCAGTCTTTGGTTTAGGGAGCCCTTCCCCTGAGATGTCTTTAAAGCCTTCTTCAGGGTTTGAACGAATCGTTCAGCCAGGCCATTTGTGGATGGATGATAAGGAGCAGACCTAATTTGCTGAATTCCATTTACACTCAGAAAGGACTGAAACTCTTCAGACACCAGCTGGGGGCCATTATCACTTACAAGCTGTTGTGGCAGCCCAAAACGACTGAAAACAGTTCTAAGCTCCTCAATGGTTTTCTCAGTGTATGCATGACTGCAACCTCAGGCCATTTGCTGTGAGTGTCCACAATCACCAGAAACATGTGGTTCTCCAGTGGTCCTGCGAAGTCTATATGTATTCTTTGCCATGGTACCTCTGGAAAATCCCATGGATGTAAGGGGGCTGTCTTGGGCATGTTCCTTAAATTCTGGCACTCTGAACAACCCTTTGCTTCCTCTTCGATATCTGAATCTAAGCCAGGCCACCAGAAGTAGCTGCGTGCCATCTCTTTCATCCTCACTATTCCCGAATGACCAGCGTGAAGTTCTTTAAGCAAAAGGCCCCTCAGGGCTGGGGGTATCTTCTGACAAAAGAAAGAACAAAAGAACTTCTGACAAAAGAAAAAGAAGAGAGTCATGAAAGTAAACATAATAAATAAAAAAACATGAAGACATTTACTAACGGTAGATGATCTTAGTCAAAATGAACTCAAACACTTTTTATTGGGTAGAAGGAAATCCAAGGCACTCTTCTTAGGAAAAGCCTTTATTTGACTGGCTATTTCATAATAGAAAATATAAAAGACACGGGTGGGGAAAAAAACACGCGTAGCGGCACAAACAGCCTTCTTCAGGGTATGTTTTTCATTCAAACAATTTCCTCTTTTATAGATGCTAATTAGAAACACCTGAATGACAAATTACATGCACATGCAGAGAAGGCCCACTAGGGGATTGCATAGTCCAAAAAATAAAAAAATAATATAAAATAAAAAAAAGAACAGAAGGCATATCACAAAAAGGGACTGAAATCTATTTCTTCATTCAAACCAGGGTATATTGTGGTCTGTAACTCATATATATAAAAAGTTTCTCTCTGTAAAAGTAATTTTAATCAGTCACCACCCGAATATTCTTTTTAATCGTTTCGCCCTCAACCATTAGGCCTTCTGGATTACTGTTGTGCACATTTTGAAAGTGTTTTGCCATAGGGTAATTTAAATTAGCTTTTCTAATGGCATTCTTATGCTCCGATACTCTCTCTTTGAGACGTCTCTTGGTCCGGCCTACATAAAAACATCCACATTTGAATGATAACCTGTATACCACAAAAGTGGTGTTGCAATTAATGAATGACTTTAGACCGCAGCCATTGATAGTAGTCTTGATTGTTGAGTTGTCGTAAGGCTTCTTCAACATATTTATCTCTGTCCATTATTACAACTGCTCCTCCTTTATCAGCAGGTTTTGTGATTATAGACTCATTCTTTCTTAGATGATCCATTGCAATTTTTGGGTCAAGTTTTCCCTACTTTTTTGATTTGATGATAAGAATAGTCTTTCAATAATATCATAATCCACCTTTTTTGTAAAAGCAGTCATAGTCATTTTTTTACTTTTTTTTTTATTATTATTTTTTTACTTTTTATTGTGTGTTTGCCACTTTATAAATTGATCCTAAAAATACTTCCAGGAAAACACATTAATACAATATGATGAAATAACACTTCATGTGTGTATCACTTATAAACAGGACATTTATTGAACTGGCATATTTTAAAAATGCAGTTTTCTGTGGAGCAGGTGTGAATTGTGTCTGTGTTCACTCATTAGTTTCAAAAACTACATAGTCAGCAACTCACACAAAAGACCCTTGACATTGAAGGCTTGGCTTTTGATTTCATTAATATTCTGTAAAAAAAAAATAACATTTTAATTGGCCTGAACCTTTTAGCAATAATTATTGGTATTGAATTAATGACATGTATAGATAAAAACAATATAATGCTTCTTTTGCCTATACTGATTCTTGGAATATAATATTTTACAAATTATATAACTATTTTAGACTCAAATTACCTTCTACCTTTTAATATTGGTAAAAACACTGACTCGTATATTTTAATTATTATATTTACATTTTTAATTCAGGGATTATCTGGTAAAAATAGTTAGATAGAGAGACAGTACATTTCTTTGCACTTCTGTGATTGTAGACATACATACAAGGACTTTTATTTTGGTCTTGATATATGACATCATAAGGCTGCGCCGCGCTCCTGCATCTGTTTTGATTCGTCTGAATAAAGGTTCGTTTTAAGAATTTAAGCTGTTTAAAAAGATATAGACAGTTAAGTGCTTTATTATTGCTTTCTTTCTTTTTTAAAAAAGCGATGTGAAATTATTTTATTTGCTATTGTATGTATTATTGTAATGCTTTATCTAACTTTAATGAAGATATGTTTGTGAGTAAAGTGCATCCACTGATGAGAAACAGTAATCTTGTGTCTAATTTGGTTCCCCTTTATTGTGAATCAGTTTATCATAAACACGAATTCAGTCACTGGTAAGTAGTGATGGAGAAACGTCTCGGGTTACTATTGTAACCATAGTTCCCTGAGAAACAGGGAACGAGACGATGCGTCGAACGACACGGTGGGAACGCCTCTTGCGTGATTGCGTCTGAAGCATCTATGCCAACTAGTCCAATGGAATGAGAGAATGAGCGTCACGGGCGGGTGACGTCATGAACCAGGAAAGGATAAGAGCACTTCCGCTGCTCGCCGGCATTTAGCTTCGACAGTTGCCGAAGCAAGCCGATCGCAGGGACGCAGGAAGTATGGCAGGGGGACGCATCGTCTCGTTCCCTGTTTCTCAGGGAACTATGGTTACAATAGTAACCCGAGACGTTCCCTTTATCGAAAAAGGGAACTTCGAGATGCGTCGAACGACACGGTGGGAACGAGAATACCCAACCCGCCATAATTACAAGTACCTGAGTGTCAGTCTGTTGATCTAAGCACTCAGCACCTGAGAACCTGGGGCAGCATCCAGGTCCAAACTGTAAAATCTCACGAATGTGAGCGGAGAGGACCAGCCCGCCGCATCACAAACATCTTGAAGAGATACCCCCTGCAATATGGCTTTAGAAGCCGCCATACTCCTGGTCGAGTGAGCTCGGACCACCAAAGGACAAGGCTGGCCCGAGTACTCGTATGCCAGTGAAATAGCCTCGACTATCCACTTACTGACTGTCTGTTTGGAAGCAGGAAGACCTTTCTTAGGTGATCCAAAGCAAATCAGTAATTGGTCGGACTTCCTGATTGAGGATGTCCGACGTACATACGTGTCCAATGCTCGCACTGGACACAAGAGGTGCAGTCTTTCCTGGTCCGCAGTTGCAAAAGGAGGACAGAAAGCCTGCAGCACAATAGGCCTCGGAGTCAAGGTTGGAACCTTAGGGACGTATCCCTGTTTTGGATATAGGAACGCCTTGACCATCCCCGGTGCAAATTCAAGGCAGGTGGGGAGACCGAAAGAGCCTGAAGGTCACCAACTCTCTTTAGGGACGAAATAGCTAGCAGAAAGAAGTCTTGAAAGTAAGGAACTTTTCTGAGACCGAATCTAAGGGCTCGAATGGAGCCCTAGACAGGCCTACTAGAACTACAGTCAAATCCTAAGCTGGCACCTTAGTGCGAATTGCAGGCCTCAGCCTCAAAGTGCCACGAAGGAAACGTGTAATCAGGGGGTCTCGACCCAAAGATATACCTCCCACCATGGTATGGTAAGCCGCAATGGCTGCCACGTAAACTTTTAGTGTGGAAGGACATAGACCTGACACAAAGCGCTCCTGCAGGAACTCGATTACTGTGTTGACAGAACAATTAACCGGATCCCACTGATGTCGGTGACACCATAAGGAGAAAACTCTCCATTTAAGCGCATACAGTTTCCTCGTAGCTGGAGCTCTGGAGCTTAGGATGGTCTCAACAGCCTCAGCTGAAAGACCACTATCTATAAGTTGGGCCCCCTCAGAGGCCAAACCCAAAGACTCCACATGTCTGGTCGAGGGTGAAATATTGTGCCCCCGGCCTGAGACAGAAGGTCCCTCCTCAAAGGGATCTCCAATGGAGGCCCGTCTAGCAGAAGGATCAGGTCCGCAAACCAGATCCGACTTGGCCAGCGTGGTGCTACTAGCAGTAGGCTTATTCCATACCGACGGACCCTCTCCAGAACTCCTGGGAGCAGAGCAACAGGGGGAAAGGCGTACAGACGTAGCCTCGGCCACGTCTGCACCATGGCGTCCAGCCCCAGGGGGGCTGGGTGCGACAGAGAATACCAGAGAGGACAGTGCGTCGTGTTCTGAGACGCGAACAGATCCACCTCTGCCTGACCATATGCCTCCCAGATTTTCTCCACCGCCTCGGGGTGGAGACTCCAATCCCCTGGCCTCAGCTCCTGCCTCGACAGGATGTCTGCTCCTATATTCTGGTCCCCAGGAATATACACTGCCCTCAGAGAGAGTACCTTCCCCAGAGACCTAAGGAGGATCTGGTGCGCCAGTTTGCAAAGCGGACGCGAGCGCAGACCCCCCTGGCGGTTCAGATAAGAGACCACTGGTGTGTTGTCTGTTCGAACGAGCACATGATGGCCTCTTAGGTCCGGAAGGAAATGTCTCAACGCATTGAAGACGGCCATCATCTCCAGGCAATTTATGTGCCAAGAAAGATGATGGCTTTTCCACAGACCCTGAACCGAGCGGCCTTCCATTACCGCTCCCCAGCCGGTGAGAGAAGCATCTGTCGAGATCACTACTCGATGGCAAAGAGCTCCCAACACCGGACCCTGGGTTAAGAACCAGAATTTACATACAACTAAGGCACGAAAGCATCGCCGCGTGCCTTGATATGCAAAGTGGGTTTCCCCTCGGGGAGAACCTTCTGGTCCTGAGCCAGCACTGTAAAGGTCTCATGTACAGCATGCCAAAAGGAATTCCGTTGGACGCTGCTGCCAGTAGACCCAACAGTCTCTCGAACTGTTTTACAGTGCGTGACTGGCCTAGCCTCAGCTCTTCTGTGGCTGTTAGGATAATAAATCCCATACCACACCAAGGAAAGTGGTTCTCTGTACTGGAGAAAGTACACTCTTCTTGGCATTGAGCCTCAACCCCAACATCTCTATATGAGCGAGAACGACACCTCAGTGCCGAACCGCCAACTGCTCTGATTCCGCTAGAATCAGCCAGTCGATATAATTCAGAATGCGTATGCCCTGAAGCCTGAGAGGGGCTAAAGCTGCATCCATGCATTTCGTGAACGTGCGGGGTGACAAAGCTAGGCCGAAAGGAAGAACCCGATATTGGTATTCTTTGCCCCTGAAAGAAAACCTCAGGAACTTCCTGTGCTGAGGGAGGATGGAGATATGGAAGTATGCATCCTTTAGATCTATCGTGACGAACCAGTCCTCGGATCTGATTTGGGTCACGATCTGTTTGAGGGTCAGCTAACTTGAACTTGAGTTTCTGAACTGACCGAATAAACAGGCGAAGATCTAAAAGGGACGCAACCCTCCATCCTTTTTTGGAACAATGAAATAATGGCTGTAAAAACCCGACTCTCTGACGGGTGAGTACACCTGTTCTATAGCTTCTTTGCTAACAGGGCCTTTACTTCTTGTCCCATTACCAGAGCCTGCTCGGGATGCACCACTGTGGGCAGCACCCCGCTGTAATCAGGAGGACGAGAGCCAAACTGGATTCTGTATCCCTTCTCTACAAACTGCAGGACCCAATGAGAAATATTCGGCAGAAGCATCCACGCTGCCAGAAAATTTACTAAGGGAACCAGCCCCTCGAGGCTGGTCTCTGGTGTTACTGAGGGAGCCAAATCTGGAGCCTGAAACATAATGGCAGGAACTACCTGACCTGACTACTCAAAAGCCCCCCTCAGAGGGCGCGAAACCAATGCTGTACCGCAGCATAGCATCAGCGACTCGCTGGAGACCGCTGCGCCCTGAAGCACCGGAGGTGGCAGGGTTGGCAGGAGGGTCTCGTGAGGACCCCGAAATGGAACGGGCACCGTGAAATGAGGTGTACACCACTCTACTTCGGTCGGGGCTGTCCTCACAGGCCTGATGCCTAAGCATCAGAACCTTTTTTTTTTTTTTTTTGAACCGAAGCTTTCTTCGCCTGAAGAACGGTCCTCAGATCCGGCTTAGGCGACTTCGGTTGAGAGGGTTGCGTCTGTCTCCAGTATCTACATGGAGGAACACGAGACGCAGCACTCTCTTTCTGTGCACATAATATGATGAACTCGACGGCTGGGGCTGCTCACGCCCAGCAGCCCCAGGGGGGCTGGACACAGCGAGGGAGAAACCTTATTATATATATTTTTTTTATATATATATATCTTTTATCACTTAACAACGACCGCATGGAATGCGTCGCCGAAGAGACCCGAAGGCTCAAATTTCGCTATATCCAGAACCCCAGCAGATCGGCCTGATAAGCCTGGAGCATTATAATATAGATTTCTATAAACATTCTCCAGCTGACCTGCTGCCGTATAAGCTTTACCCATAAAACCAAAGTAGTTCTGCTTAAACCTACGCGCTGCCTCGGCAAACGCGAGATCCCAGCCACAGAATCTTATTTTTGCAAAATACACTCGAAATCTAAGCGGTGCCTCGGCAAACGCGAGATCCGAGCTAGATTCTGATTACAACATTAAACCTACACGCTGCCTCGGCAAACGCGTAGATTCTTTAGTATAGGCTTATGAGCAAAGCAGAGACTTAAATGATGATACTGGACCAGGTGAAAAAATAGCATTTTCCTATTTTTATTTCTGTTCAGCCTGGGGCATCATATCATAACCGTAATCTTTCAACCCTCTAATCTTGAATAAACATTTAACACGAGGGCTGAAAGTAGTGATAAATACGGTTTATTCCATAATTTAAATATTCAGTGTGTAAATCAGGGAAAAAATGGAAGCCTCGTGGTGGAGATAATGTGATAGAAATAAGAAAACGCTCGTCAAGTTTCTTAGGACGAGCGTTCCTTTTTCTCAGCTGGCCATTAAATATTTAATTTACTAACAGCACGGGACAAAACCTCCACCAGTTCATCATATACTGGAAAAATAGATGGCGAATCTAATTCAACAGTGTGTGTGCTTGCTTTCACTTTCAATATTCTCAACACAAACCTCCTCGGAGGAAGAAATGAAGGAAAAAAGGGCTCTCTCTCCCCGAGCGGAAGAAACCGCAGAGCGTGCTTCCAACACCGGGGAGATAGAGCTGGATCTTCCGGGCAAGGAAGAAGAAAAGGCCCTCGGACCGTTCTCCCACCCCTCCAAAAGATCCTTTTGCGATCCCCAGGAATGCATTCTCCGCGCCGCCTCGGCAAACGCGGGTCCTGTCATCCCGTGAGAATCGCGAGCCTGCCACTATCATACAGAGTGACAGGCGAGAGCAGAGCATGCTAATCTGGTAGTTTCACTTTCACAATGTTAGCACTCAGCATGCTCTTACTCTCAAACAAAATGCCACAAAGCTGTGTGTGTCCCCACCCGTTTAAATAAACGCGGGCAGGGAGGAACACACTGTTTGTACATTTGTTTCGCCATAACGTTTCCGACAATATTGTAACAGACAACAATAAATAGACAGAGACAGTTTGACACAGATCGCTTGCTGAGGCAACAGAAGCTAAATGCCGGCGAGCAGCGGAAGTGCTCTTATCCTTTCCTGGTTCATGACGTCACCCGCCCGTGACGCTCATTCTCTCATTCCATTGGACTAGTTGGCATAGATGCTTCAGACGCAATCACGCAAGAGGCGTTCCCACCGTGTCGTTCGACGCATCTCGAAGTTCCCTTTTTCGATAAAGGGAACCGAGCTTTTCGAAACTTGAGTCAATTGAATCAAATATTTTGCGAAATGATTCAGTGATTCGAATCGCGTGAATCACGACACGTGCTGTTCAAACAGTGTAAATGAACCAGAACAACAAACTAACTAGTGTTAGTTTTGAGAGTTTTTTGTCTAACCAGGTAATTGAAGACCATTAACTCTTTATTACTCTCATCTTAAAGATGCCGTTTATTAAAGAGGAGAGTGAAGACATAAAGATGCCGTTTATTAAAGAGGAGATTGAAGATGTGAAGACTGAAGAAACATTCAGTGTGAAACAAGAAGAAACTGAGGAACAAACAGGTTGGTTTCATTCTCAAAGCTGAACTCAGTCATTTGATCCTTATTAAAATGTCCATCTCTACAGAAATAGAGAATATACAGAAGTATAATCATACATCAATTAATACAGAAGTAGTCTAAACAAAACTATTAATCTGTGTAATAAACACAATGTTTCTGAATAGAGAACAATGGGAAAAAAACATTTTTGGGTAACACTATACAATAAGGTTCATTAACATTAGTTCATGTATTAACTAACAATGAACAATATATTTGTTACTATATTAGTTTATCTTTGTTAATGTTAGTTAATATAAATACAACTGTTAATTGTTTATTCATGTTAGTTTATTAACTAAGATTAATACATGCTTTAGAAGTATTGTTTATTTGTTGTTCATGTCAACTAATAAATCTTATTATAAAGTGTTACCCATTTTTGTAATATTAATCCTCAGAAGTGCTCTACAAAAATTGTAACATACTTGAACATAGTAGTAAATGAACATAAAATGAAGCAATGAGTGGATCATATGAGCGGCATCAGAGATGTTCAAAGCTGCTGATCTTCTCTGGTAGTCCATCATATCCACTTTTTGATTTAAAATTTCACATCCTTTGTCAAAGCAACACAAAATCAGAGTTTAGCTAGTAGGCCTATGTTGTAAGTAGAACAGAGTGAATCGCTAATTTATGAAACAGGAAAAAAAATATTTCGCCCCTATTATGCTATTTTAAAGGTTCGTAATTTTGTTTAGGAGTTTCCTACAACAGATTCACATGTATCCAAAATCAAAAACACTTAAATTTTCTCAATCACTTCACTTGACCTAATTTCTCAAAGAGTCTCAAATTAGAAGATTGAAGATTAAAGCCGTTTCTTAATATGCGTTCTTGTCTGTTCTTGTGGACTTGTGAAACCTCATCAGATGCTGCCCAAGTACTGTCCCAATTCAAAGTTCACATCTAGCCAAGTCCAGTTCAAATCCCCGGATGTGTTCTTGATCCGCCCCGTTTACCGTGGATGCATCGAGAGCTGACTTGTGCGGACTCAAGTAAGCCAGGTATCCCAGAATGCATCTCGCACCAACCAGCAAGCATCAATACCAGAGTAAACCCGCGTAATATCAAAATACTACTGTTATTGTGTCATGAAATGTAATTTTAAGAGTGTTTCAGTCGAGAATGTAGTTGTTTAAAGGTCAAATCTGTGGTTTATTTAATAAAGATTTGAAAAAAGCCTATTTGAAAAATGAATCTGACGTTTTCGGAGTTGTGAGATCCAGGCACTTATCGGGCGTTCAGCGCTCATTAACCCGACTGGAACAGCTTTTCCTCGGCTTGTGCTTCTGATGTTTGCCGCTGGCTCTGATGTCTCTAGTCTAGTGGTTAAACATGAGATATAATTCATCTTGTGTATACGTCGATCTTTGGTCTCATTAATCTATAGTTTGTTCCATGGCAATTTGTTTTTGCTGAGGGCAAAGTGAAGTTTCTTAACTTTATATATTTAGGCTTTGTAGCACTATTAGAGAGCTGACTTATGTTTGACTAAATCGTTTGCTTTATTTCTCGTTATTTAGCTTCTTATACCTTTTATGCTACTTTTATACTGCATTGATCATTAACCCTCAGAGACCTAAGGGTATTTTTACAATAAATTTTCCGTCTGGTGTTATTAACTAAAAAAGCTTGTAAAACATCAACCCTTTTGTGCACAGACAATTGACACACCTCTTTTTTTTCAGGACAAATTGAACTTTCAGCACATTTGTGTTACATTGATGTCACCTGAATGTAAAATAAGTTATGGGACCATAAAGACAAATGAAAAAATAAATCGGAAATTGAATCACTCAAATATTTATGGAAATCACACACAAATAAATAAAAGCTAAGCAAATTTCCTCTGGAAAACAGTTTGTTCATGTCTTTGGAGTCCTGGAGCACAGGAATAAACATTATAACTTGTACAGAACCAAAACTATTGACATTTTTCCAAAAGAAGTCCAGGCGCTTTCATGAAATTCACTGATGCCAAGCCTCAAAACAGTTCCTATCAGCAATCACAAAGAGGGCCACATCACAGGCTTTGCATTTATATTTTATTTATTTTATTTATTATTTTATTTATTCTATTCTTTTTATACTACATTTATACTTCTATAATACTTTTTTTATAGTAAATAAATAAATGGCACTTCAGCTGGGTCTATCCTGGTAATCTAGTTCCTCATCTGTCAAAAAGCTCTGTTCTCCTGAAAATCCATCATTCAGCGCTCGATTTCATCTATTACTCTGTGTTCTCTGTGAAACCTGCGTCTCCGTCCTATGGTCTCCGTGTGTCTCTCTCTCTCTCTCTCTCTCTCCTCTCTCTCTCTCTCTCTCTCTCTCTCCTCTCTCTCTCTCTCTCTCTCTCTCCCTTGGTGTGTGCGTAATGACCCAATGACGCACCCAATGTTTACGACGGATCAGCCTGTAATTGGTCAAAAACCATCACGTGGATATCCAAAATGGCAGCTAGCATCGAGCTAGCGGCAAATATGACGGAATATTTATAAATTATGGACTTCAAGTGTATCAAAGTTGGATATAAACTTTTGGATTTATTGCTGAAAAACTCAGAAAGTATGCACAAGTTCGAGGCTGGATAGAAAACCTTATGTAAAGGCTAGAAAGACACCAAAGACACCCCTGTGATGGCTAGCTCGTTAGCTTTCTGCTGGAAAAACGGTAAGAAAATCCATAAATTTGTCATCGAGTTATATCATAATTTCTCGGAGCTGATTTGTGGCGTCGTCGACGATGCCGTCGGGCTCAGAGGGTTAAAACTGACATTTAACAAAAAGAGACAGGGTTGTGTAATTTTATTTTATATATTTTAAAATAAATAGAATATTTTTAATATTTATTTGACATGGTCTTCACTGTATGTATAATCAAATCAAATAACACAACCCTGTCTGTTTTTTAAAATGTCCGTTTTAATGATCAACAATAGCCCTATTCGCACGGGATTAGTATTACCTGGTGACCTCTAGTAATTTGTAATAATTGCGGAGTTTGTCTGAGATCTTAATCCCGTGCGAATCGGCCATGTCTGTAATTTGTAAAGCAAAAATTCCCCCGCAAATTACCTACTATATTTCGCCGAACACCGAGGTCCTGTGATAATATTAGTCCCGTGCGAATCGGCATCTCTGTGATTTGGCCGGATCGTATATCATTTTTTCAAGGTTTTTGTTTCATGTGCGCCTTTTTATCCATCTTTCGCGAATAATGGAGGCTGGTTTGGAGTGTTTTGATAGTATTTTGGGGGCTGAGTCATATCGCTTCACACAACTACACAATTTGGAGAAAGTGAAAGCTGAAGATCATCAGAAGAGCAAAACAAAAAGAATGATTAAATGGAGATGAATTGGCATGTATAGCAGCGTGCGGTAAGGAACTTTATTCTGTTTAGGCTATGTCATAATATATCATACAGCTAGACCTAACGAAAAGAAATTTCCAAGCAATAGCCTGACGCCATATCCGGGAGATAAGTCAGTAAATTTGAGTTAAATCACAGGCTTCGGTTATCCCGTGCGAATGCGCCACACAAAATTCAGATGTGGCGGGGTAATTACTAAATCACACGAGGTCCCCAGATAATACTAATCCAGTGCGAATAGGGCTAAAGTTTCATTTTTTAAATGAAAACAAAAAAAGAAGCTGGGTTGTATTTTATATTTCGTGTTATAAATGGAGTGAAGATAATCAATGTACGCGTTGCCAGAACCAGATTTGTGTGGCCATTAATATGTTTAATATTTTTTCAAATGAAAAGAGGCAGAGTGGTGTTATATAACATATTTTGTTTTATGGTTGCCTAAAATATACATAAAGAGATAACCGGAGTAGTACAAGTTTGCGTACTTGGTATTGAGAAACGGCCTGAGTTTCTCTAAATTGCTCTGATTGGTCAGATGGCCCAGTCTGTTGTGATCGGTCTACTCTGCTCTACTAGCAGAGAATACTGCTAATTCTTTCAAGGTTTTGATAACTTATTTTATTTATTTGGCAGTTATTTTATCATTCAGATTTGGCCAGGTGGGTAATAACACATTTTCGGTGTTGTGACAAACTCAGAACAGATATTTAAAGGGACACTTCACCCATTTGCATTAAGAGGTCCATTGATAGGCAACCAGTCATAGTATTGAATGGTCGTGCAACATTCTTTCATTTTCCCCTGAGACGAGAGAAATCCACTATTTACCTTTTTCACTTCCTCCTACAATGACGCAAAAATCGTCATTTGACGAGGAAGTGTAAAGAGGGGGGATTTCTGTTAAGACTACAAGCACAAATTCCCACCCTTTTAAACCCGCCCATAGGGGGTTGTACCTAATGCGCTAACAGACCTATCACAGATCAGTGCCAGTGCGTCTGATTTCACCGGGAGAAACTTTTCGAAAATATGGAGGAAAATTGGGGAGGATTTTGACGATGTTAGAAACGGATGTTCGTGGCTACCTTTATGAGCCACAGTATAGCGACGAGCAGCTGAGGTCTATGGAGGAACAGGAGGCGGCTGAAGCTGCTGCCACCACAGCCGATGCAGACGATCTGCCTGACGCAGACGAGGAGACAGCAATGGCTCGAGCTGGGGCAGATTGGTGGTGCCTGTGTTCTCACTGTGCGCCAATGGATACTGAACAAGAGTCTGTCTGCTGCCGAGAATTCCAGCGGTGCCAATTTCTAATTAACGAAATTACGGAATCGGAGGATGACACGGACGTGTGTGTTGTTGCTCACCCGAGTTTCGCACCCCATATGGACAGCGGCGTTCCGGAGACTTACTTTAGAATACCCAAGGTCAACTGGCAACGTCAGCCAAAGCCTACAGGGTCAAATGGTCGTCTTTCTGTAAAGTAAGTGTATTTTCATTTTGTTAACACGCTAACGTGGCAGTTTCATTGCACAAATATCTTGCAGTTATGCTAGCTATTGTGGCACGCTAGGTTGAAAGACCATCACTCACATTGTTCTCTGTTTTGCCCAGACAATTTCGCCTAACAGCCTACCGGCACTTTCTTGAGTGGGTCCTGCAAGGAGAGAGATTGGGCAGAGGGCGTCGTGTCGTGTTACCAGCTTGTGTTGTGCTGGCTATCCGTCAGAAATACCCAGCTCCAGACGGCAAGTACTGCGGGCATAAAGAAGCGGAGGACGCTCAGGAGGAGCTGTAGTTTCATTTTTTTGTATAGTCATTCAGTATTGTTATTTAATGGATATAGTAATTTAAATAAATGGTTAAAATGTACATTGTTGTAGTTCTTTCTTAGTAGTGTTGCTCAAATTATTTTCTACAAACTTATCAAAACTGGAACTAAGTTACGAATCTACTGTTGACTCAGTTGTCAAAGATAACAAAATGTAGATCATACCTATAATTTCTATTAGTTATAACGTATAACAAGTATACATTGCATTATAAGTTAGTTGCAAATCAGTTACCTCCTTCCAAGTTTATGTAATTATAAACTAAGTTGAATACAAACAGGAGACCAGAAGTGTTTTTATAAATCTTATTTATTCACAAAGAAAGAATTGTGAAATAATTGTCATGAACATCCAAACACACGAACAACATTAAATATTAAACACAATATAAAAATAATGTATATATTGACCCCGTGATTATGTACAGTAATGTGCTCGAACAGGTAAGGCAGTGCAAGTATAAGGATAAAAAAAATATAAAGACATAAAGAAACAAAAGACCTAAGATATGGTAATTTATACAAATATTTATGAGGAATGGGTTATTGTACCGCTGACGTCTCAGAAGCGGCACTTGAACGATGATGTTGCAGCTTCCTTTGGGACAGGGGCAATGTTAGGTGACAAAGGAGGTTGTGGTTGGGTGAGTAAGGTATTTGTTTCGTTAAATGATATGTTTGGGTTGCGTTTGTATTCTATGACCTTCTCAATTAGTGTGTGGATGAACTTGGTGGTGTGTGGCTTATAGGTTTTCCTGACAATCCATTGTTTTGACTTTTTGCAGAATACGTGGTTCTCCTATAAATGACACGGATTGCAATGATTACACGGGAATAGAATGCACTTTTTAGCAAAGTATGCATTTTGAGCAAGCTATGAACATCATAAATAAGGTTATTTTAGTATTTAGTGTACATGAAAACACACCTGTTGCCGTGGTATCTTGTTCTCATGCCACAATGTTTTCATTATGCTCCATGATGGCGAGGTATGCCCTCTCCCTCATTCCCTTGTAGGAGAAGGCCTGGCGTTTAGGGAGGTACTTTAGGAGAGCACTGTGAAATACATATAATACTAATTAAAATATTTTCTATAGCATATATTCAAAACATGTAGATAAAAAGGGTGTCCGTTCTAACCAGTATGTTTGAAGAGGGCCATCTTCTGAAGATCTTTTAAAAGCCTTTTATCAAGTACTAGCGACTTCAGGTCCTGATTTGCCACCGAGTCCTTCTTCAGCCACATCCTCTTCTTCTGCTCCTCGATTGGTAGAGGAGCATGGTCACAGTTATGCTGCTTTCCATCTGTGTCAGTCCATCTGTGCTCATTGACCACGTGGTGTGGAATGATCTTCCACCGATTTTGTAGTGCCTTTTGGAAAGTCAAGTTGCTAAATAATACTATTAGGCTACTTTAAAAAAAATTCATATATAAATTGTATGGCAGCTTTTGATTCCTTACCTCGATGTCTCCATTACTGGTGGCACATGAAAACCACATGTGGTTTACGACAGACCTGTGAAAAATATTAAATTTTGTTATTTTCCACCTTGTAAATCAATTTATCTGTAAGATCCGGGGCTCATTTTAAGTTACATTTTTCAATACATGCAAAGATACCACAGAGAATTGACTTTGACAACAATCAACGGAGCGGACCTGGAAACTTATTGTAGCCGATGCAGCAATAAGTTTAAATTTTATAAAACTGTAAAGCAATACCCAAAGTGCGTGCAAAACCTTTTTAGTTCCATTCAAACCATCCTCATTGCAAACATACAAATGTAAAAGATTGCAAACCAACACTGACCTGTTCCAAGCAAGTAGGATTTCGTTCCCCTTTTTCTTCCCCTTTATTAGCAACTTTTTCCGGAAACCTGTAGTAATAAATGCAGCATTGTATTGTTCAAACAACAATAAATAATAACATATTTTCTAATTGAACCCTGTTTTAGCCTTTCATAGTTTTATCTTATGTAGCTATTGTCTAATTTAGCCACATAGCCAGTGTAGCCATGTTTTGTATGCTGTTTTCACACCTCTACAATAGATCTACAATTCTTATTTTAGCAAGGCTGCACAAATCTATACAATGGCTGTAGGTCCTGAATGTGGATAATAGCATGTGTGTGTTTACAAGGACTGTAAAAATACACACCTTTCGCTGTGTGCCAGATATCGAATTCATGCTGTACATTAGGAAAGTCTTCCCTCATTATCTTCTGTATTGACGGGGAGCGATCTGTTGCCATCACCTCCACGTCAACGCCCATGTCCAGGAGATCATTCATTCCCCTTTTAAACCCCAGTGGCTCCATAGCCCCAGAATCCGTGGCCTCTGTACACTAATAATTGAAATTTGAAAAGTTATAAAAAGGTCAACATAGCAATAGTACTTCTATCAAAATTTTGTTGTTACAACGTTCAACAGAGCATGAATACTTAAAATTATTCTGCATCCACTCTTATGTGTCTTACCTGAACCAGTTCAGTGTGGAGTATTTCCTTCGTACTGTCTAGCATGAAAGTATAGTGGCAGTATTTTGCGTTGAAGCCTGGTGAGTCACATCTGCCATCGCCTGACAAGTGTGACCTCTTCCCATTCATCTGCTCCAAACACACTCTTGCCAAGAGGGCACTTTTTTGCTGCATGTACACATGCTCAATAGCAGGATTCAAGTACGTTTTCTGTATGTGGTAAAATGTTGTTGTTCCAATCATTTGGACACCCATTGTTTGACACCAGTCGGAGAGTTCGGTGTATGTGCCGCCTCTAAACAGAACTGCTGCAGCTGAAAGTACATTTACTTCTGGCATTCCCCTTATGTCTGGTGAGGATTTCCAAGTACCAGAATGGCCTCCAAGACACATCCATTTAACACTCCTCTGTGCCCCAGTGTCATAGATAGTTTTTGAAGAAATTGGTCTTCCACACATTTGACAAAACTTGAAAAGTGACATTAGACTTGATTCATTAACAATTATTTTCTTGCAACTCCAGTCTTCATATTCATCTTCAGACGTTGATGACGATGTGGTTAGGGTTGTCTCAGGTTGATAGCTATCATCAGTTTCAGCAAATTCAAGGGTGTTGGCACTGGAATCAAGGCCAGGTGTACTTGGGCATGGTGACTGTAAAACAAACAAAAAAATGATTAAAACAATAATACACTAATTTAAATAATTTAGTATTAGATATTCTGTCAGATTGCTAGAGATATATCAAGTGGTGAAATAAGCAGAAGGTAGGATAAACTGCAATAAGGAAATGCGCTACTGTTTTTCATTTTTATTTAAAATATATAAGAAAAATTGAGAACATATTTAAGAAAGGTGAAGATTACTATTTATTAGTGCTATGCGTACTAGATAGTTTCAAGAGTGCATACACTATATTAGAAAATGCATTGAATGTATTGAGTGGTGGATAAACTCTATAAAGAGTTGGATAAAGTTTTTATAAAATTTCAGAGGTGGGTAAACTGCGTTTAGCCTCACTGGAGTCATGATTAACGTTAGAGATAATATGATGTATAATACTTACAAAACACTGATTGAACAGAGGGAGGAATCTTTACTGGTGTTGATACCATTGGTGCTATCGCTAACTGTGATTCTTCCTCTTCTGATGACGAGGACAACAACGCTGCAGCAGAAGTCGACGATTTAGTCTGAAAGGTCATACGTTCAATTTACTAAAAAAAACATGAAAAACGTCAAAATAACACAGTAAAACATGGTTGATTGATTTACATCACTAATAGCAAACTTATATATAACTTTTAGATAAGTGTCTAACGTTACATTATTACGTTATATACATTGCTTACTCATTGCTTTACAAGTGTAACGTTAGTTAGTGAGGCAGACACATTAAAACAAGCGAGCAAAACATACAAGACATAGTTCGTAAACAGAAAAATCATAGGAGATGTGTTTTTTTTACCACTAGCTGCTAATAGAGTCCGTTCCTGGCTTTTCGTCCTCATCGTCTGGCAAGGAAAATACTGAAGGAATTGCGTTTTTCAAAAGCGCGGGGCTCTTCAATCCTAATGGGTTAGGCTCAAAATCTTCGGGCTTGAAATGTAAACTGCACACCGTCAAATTTTTAAGTGCTTCAGATGTTGTGTCCTCACCAAATTTAGGGTTATTGATGGCCCGTAACCACTTTTTGCACAAGTCCGTATCTTTTGGGAATCTGTGAATTCTTACTCCGGGTATTTTCCTTGTTCTTGAACAACATTCCGGTACTGTATTAATTATATAATTGGGTCGCAAAATAACTCTTCACAACAAATTGTGCCAAATAATTTCCAATCGGTAGCGTAGAGTAGAGCTCAGCTATAATCCACATTTATGGGCGGAGTAGTGGGAGTGGCCTGCAGAGCTGCGCTTTGCAATGCACTATGGGGATTGTTGTCTACAGTCCACAATCTCTAAAAAGTTAATTTCTGCCTTTTATAGGCCAAGAAGGACCAAAATTTAAAAAAATTGATCCTATTCTACTACATATATGACCCACTTTGGGTCAACAACTGGGCCCAGGAGTATCTGGTGTATCTTCAGCAGGATTCTTTATTGAGAAGATGCTGTGTGGCGCTGCAGTTATCAAAGTCTGATGTACTCCGATCAGAGCAAAGTTCTTTTTCATTCTACGTTTAGGGTAAAAAAGAAGGGGCTATTCAGGTATTTCGAAGGACATTGTTATTATGGACAGGACATCAATGTCCCCTTTTCCCCCGGTGCAACACTCCTGAGTATAGGACAGGGAAACGTCTGTCCTGGAGGGCCGGTGTCCTGCAACCCAATCAAACACACCTAAACAAACAAGGGGAGGTTTTTTTTTTTTCAGCGTTGGAGCTAAACTCTGCATGACAGTGGCCCTCCAGGACCGATGTTTCCCATCCCTGGTATAGGATATAGTTGTATGTCGGTTTTGACATGTCTAAATGTTTTGTTGTCTGTTGCTTTGTACCCTTAAACTGGTGTTAATTTCCATTGTCTCTTTTTGCCTTAGACCTGATGGTGCTGAAAAAGGAGACTGACGTACTGAATGAAATGGACAAGAAGGATCAATATAAGAATCATGATTTCATAACTGAAGAAAAAGCTTTCAGTTGCTCACAAACTGAAAAGACTTCCTCACGAAATATGACTCAAAAGACAGGAACTAGAAGTAATTTCACCTGCCAACAGTGTGGAAACAGATTCACTCTGAAAGGAAGCTTTAACAGGCACATGAGAATTCACACTGGAGAGAAGCCTTACACATGTCCTAAATGTGGAAGGAGTTTCAATCAACATGGAAACCTTAATGTCCACATGATGATTCACACTAGAGGGAAGCCTTACACCTGCCAACAGTGTGGAAAGAGTTTCGATCAACATGAAAAATTTAAAGTCCACATGAAAATTCACACAGGAGAGAAGCCTCGTACCTGCCAACAGTGTGGAAAGACTTTTGCTGAAAAAGTAAGCCTTAACAGACACATGAGAATTCACACTGGAGAGAAGCCTTTCACATGCCAACACTGTGGAAAGAGTTTCACTCAAATTGGAAATCTTAAAGTTCACCTTAAAGTTCACACTGGAGAGCAACCTTACACCTGCCAACAGTGTGGAAGATGTTTCAACCGAAAAGGAATCCTTGACAGACACATGATAGTTCACACTAGAGAGACGTCTTTCACCTGCCAACAGTGTGGAAAAAGTTTTAAACCGAAAAGGAATCCTAATCAGACACATGATAGTTCACACTGGAGAGAAGGCGTTTACATGTAGTCACTGTGGAAAAAGTTTTAAGTATAAAGCTGCCCTTAAGTACCACATGAGTACTCACTTATGAGTGAACTGTTTTTATGTCATCAGTGTGGAATGAGTTTTACAGACAGGAAACCCCTTATGTTTGAGAGACTATAATGTGCTGATTATTGTTATAGTACTAAATCACCTTAGAGGGCCGAATTCCCAATTGACCCTTCGCGTGGAGCTTGATTGACAGGTGTTCTAACCAATCATACTTCGCCATCCGCCATTTTGTCCGAAAAAGCAGCCAGTAGAGTTGGGAGGATTTGAACTTGGTAAAATGAATATACTGACGCCTTTCCGCGGTTAAAACAACATTACTTCTTATGTTCGTTCATGTTTATTTGATGCTATAAATGAACTAGAAGGAAGAGATGATCGGATCACGAGCAGCTTTAACGGATGCTCTACAGCGATCTGTCACGGCACATTAAAGAGCCCCAAAACGGTATTTATTGTTTAAATTTCTTTCAAAAAATGACCACATTTGAAAGCTGAGACTTTGTTTAATATGTTTAATATCAAAAGTAACCGAAAAGTATCCTGGTCTGTCCTGTCTGTCCGCGTGTTGTCAGTCTCCTCTCTGCTCCGCGATGTATTTTTCACTGTGTGAGAACATGGTGAGAGCATGAGAGCAGCATAGCTTGTCGGAACATAGCGACAGTAACTAAGGAGGGCGGGTCTTTGCGAAGGGTCAATTAATGTCCAGTGACTGTTACATGTTAACAGAAGTATAAATCTGTATTAAATAAATAAAACTAGGCCTGTGCAAAATAATAAACACACAATATAACAGAAAGAGGCCTTTGATTAAAATTTACAGAGACGTGGAGATCTGGCAATAGCTGCTTTTTCACTGTCGCACCAGAGTGAGCCTGGGCCTTTGTCCTGTAGCACTGAGCCCAAAATCACATTGTTTCCACCTTCGGGCCAGAAGCTCCGCCGAGCTTTACTAAAACCATCCCATATCACATCTATCTGAAACAACGTCGCACAACCCCATCATTTCACCAACAAAGGGCAGTTTTATCAGACTGGAAAATAGCGAGATCACAAAACGAACATGACAAATGTTTTTCTTTTTTACTTAAAGATTTTAAAAGTTTTACAATAAAAAGTGATACATTGATAAATATGAGTGATACATTTAAAATATGCAGCTATTTTAAAATCCACCCATTTTCTAAAATCCTCTTTCTCTTGGGCCGTAGGTAGCGGGAACTATATTCGTAATAATTATTCTTTCAACGGTAGTGCGAGGATGCTATTTTATGCTAGCACATTATTAGCATTAGTCCCTCAATGCCTACAATTAAGGAGACAACAATCACCTGAGTAAGCTAACTGTGTTACTTAATTTTGTTGGGGGGATAATGATTCAAGCATTATTTCTTCATTGAGTCTCACGTGATGTTTGATGTACATCAGTTTTCTAGTAATACCCTAACAACAGCAATCCCAATTATAATTGAAATATGGTATCTCCACCGTCTGAGACTGGAGAGCGTCTGCAAAAGTGATCATCAGCATGGACGCAGAGGCCAGCAATATTGTACTGAGAATCAGAGGAGAAGAGACCAAGTGGGAGGTACATGTCAAGTCATCTTCATTTATATAACGCTTTTAACAATGTAGATTGTTCCAAAGCTGCTTTACAGTGATAATAGGAAATCAAAGTAACAGAGATTGTTTTGGCTTTATGACAGCTCTAGAATAAAGTTATTTTCCAGCTAAAGTTAGTTTTAATTGATTCACTTCCGTCGCAACGATCATTACACTGTAAAATAAATTCTGTCGTTTTTACTAAATAAATTTGGCAGCTGGGTTGCCAGAATAATTTTGTAAAAATTACAGTCACTGTAAAAAAAATCCTGTCAAATTTACAGGGATTTACTGTAAGAAATACAGACTTTTTATGTTTGTTTATACAAAAAAATCCTGTTGTTTTTACAAAAATAAATTGGCAGCTATGGTTGCCAAAATAATTTTGTAAAAATGACAGTGGCACTGTAAAAGAAATCCTGTAAAATTTACAGGAATTTACTATAAGAAATACAGACTTTTTAAGTTTGTTTATAGCAGTGGTTGCCAGAATTATTTTGTAAAAATTATTCACAGTAAACAACTTTATAGTTTTAAACTGCATTTTTGTACAAAACTGCATAAAAACATGCTGAATTAAAAATAAAAACCCAATAAAAAAATTGCCTTTTGCCTTCTTTATCAATATTAAAGCAGCACAACATACAAATTTGTAATATGTAGTGTACAGATTAATTATCTCATATGAACTGATAGAGGAAAGATGGAGGTAAAGAGATGGAAGGAAACAAAGATGAGAGAGTAAAAATTAAAAATAGAGAAAGAGAGGCCAAGAAAGAGATTATTTTTTTAAACAATCTCTGCAAACTGATGTACAGGACAATATCACAAAATATAAGACCAATAAAACGAAGAACCAAAAAAAAGTTGTATACAAAAATGATCTTTAAGAACTGAGCATATTAGAAGCTCAAACAAACCTTATTCAGAATATAAGGAGTTTCAGACATAGAGTTTCAGACATCACACCACTCATGATCTGAAAGTTCCTGAATTAAAGTAAGGACTCTTGGGTTCACATTGAGACGTGAAGTTTGTGTCTTCTCCACTTTGGTGCCCTTCTCTGGGTTGATGGAGAAAAAACACTTTGGGAAAGAAGAAAAACAGGCAACTTATCAATTATAAAATATTTTTATTAACAGAAAAAATAACCTAATTTTCTTTATTAAAGATATAAATAAAATATTTTAGGTATTAAAGGGTAGTTCACCCAAAAATGCTGTCATTGATTACTCACCCTCATGTCGTTTCAAACCCATAAGACTTAAGATCTTAAATTGGGGGTGAAATGCTGTTTCATGCATAGTGAGTTTTTTTACACTGTTAAAGAGTTGGGTTCCCATGCTAAACATGGACAAAGTTTCAAAACTGAAGTTGTAAGTTTGATGGAGTATTTCTGTTCCAAAAATAGTCCTTCCGGTTTGTCACAAGTTTCGGAAAGTTTTTTGCGAGTATGGTTCTGTGTGACGTCAGGTGGGGCGGAATTTCCTTATACGGGTCTTAAGAGCACTTCTCCCGGAAGGGCGCGCGCGCAGCTGTAGCCTAGTGCGTGCGAGAGTACGCCTATGCCCGTCAGAGCGCTGGGCTCAGCTGTGCTGCAATCAAAAAAATGGCACCAAAAAAGTGTGTTTTTGGTTGCCAGGGCAAGACAACACTGCACAAATTTCCAAAGAACCCAGCGTTAAGGGACCTGTGCATGGATTTTGTTTTTTCAGAGCACTGAGAGCAGCAACGTGTTGTGCAAGTGTTCTTGTTTGTTCCCTTCATTTCGACGGTAGCTGCTAATAGTTTTATAAACAAGGCCCAGTTCGACGCCGGATTTGCAGATCGCCTAATACTTAAAGATGGAGCAATCCCAACGATAAAGATTCACGGTCGTGCGTTGGAACCGCAGGCGGTGAGTAAAACTGCTTCAAATGTCTGTGAGTTGTAAACTATCGGCGTGTAACGTTAAGCACAGCAAGTAAACAACATGATCATGTACAGTTAATGTATCGATGGAGCATGCAATGTATGGTGTGTGTGTTTGTGTGTTTAAATACAGTTGTTTAGCTGGCCACTGTAGGTGTCAGTTTGTTTATTGTAAAAATAAATCATGTCCTCATAAACCACGAGTCTGTCTGTTTACAACACATGCAAAAGCTTCGCGCGCTCCCGCCCACACGGCACGCCTCCACCCGCTCGAGTTTTCCCGGAAAGACTCGGTACAGCCTGTCTTTCTTTTATAAATATAAAACTGAAGACTTTTTGGAGATATGAAGGATGCAATACTACTCTATAGGTATTCAAGATTAACATGAGATTGAGTGAAACTGAGTGTTTCACCCCCCCTTTAAATTAAGATCTTTTAAAACCCCTTAACTGTCACTTGCCCGTATACGGGCAAACTAAATTTACTTCACTATATTACTATTAAATCCTAATCTAGTCATGACAAACTATATATCGTTGGAAAGCTCTAAGTCTCCTAAATAGATATTTTAGCGTTGCTTTTTTCTTACAAATTACTAATGAACAGTAATATATGAATTTATGACAAGAGTGCGCCTCAAAAAATCGACGTCATTACAGGAGTTTCTGACCTTTGTCACAAAAAGTCGACGCACACACTTTTAATAATTGAAACTTTGGTTTTTAGTGCTAAAAGTTCATTATAAAACATAATCTAGTATTTGTCATGAAAAAAAGATAAAATTATATTTTAAATAATAAAGTAAGAGTCCTCTAAAAAGTATAATATATATTATATATATAGATATATTTTTTTTATTATGATTATATCACATATTTTAGTAGTTATCATAAATTAGGTATCATTTGAAAGCTTACGAACTCAGAATTCATCCTGTGAAAACCGTTTTGAAATTGGACGTTGCGTTACCATAGAAACGGTATTTTTTTATTAGGCCCCTCCCCTTTTGGGCATCATCTTTCATAATTTATCATCAAAACTTTTTCTAATCTTGACAAAACACATATTGTCAGAAAGGTCTGAGTCTCAAGGTTCCATATTTAGTGATAGGAGTGATATTTGGATAGAAATTTATTACTTTTTTATGGCAGAATGCATACAATTAAATTCAATGGAATTCAATGGCACCCGGTGGCAATTTTTGGTATAACGCCTAAACAAAATCTCATGGGAACTTCAATTTTTGTGATATCAACTTTAAATTTGGAACACAACTTGGTTAGATATATAGCTTTCATTTTATAGTAATTTTATAGTAAAACATATTTTGTAAAATATTTATATTATATAAAAAAATATATATTAATAAACTATATTTGATTTACTGTAAATTATAACTTCCATAACTTTTTCATACTTTAATTTTTTGAAGTGCTTTCACTTCAGTAATAATCTGCTGATTGTTTTCTTTAAAACAAGACCAAACTTAGGTCTATATTCCAAAGCATTCTTGAATTACAACCATTTAAGTTTGTATAGTGCATTTTAATGTCAATTATCAAAAGGGGGGGTGACAGGTAAAGGGTTAATGCAATCTGAGATATCTGTCCCTACATTGACTGTTACGTAAGTGAAACTTTTTTTTTTTTTTTTTTTTATTGAAAGAGATTGAAAAACGAATCTGAATTGAACGGTTTAGTCCAAAAAATTGCAGACACAATAGTTTATATGATGACCAAAGTTAATTTAGTCTTTTATTCACATAAAACATTCATCAGCTTACACATCAGTTGTGGTAAATAAAAGCTCAAGCATGTTCACTTGATGTGCGAAAACCAGGCAGACTGTTTGAAATTTCTCAAGAACCAATGAGGTTTGTTCCTGTGCGTCAAAAGCAGGCCTGGTTGAGCTTGTTTGTGTTTGCTTACCAATGTTTATATGTGAATAAAAACCTAAATAAATCTGTTCATTAAATAAAGTGATGTGAAAATTTGGACTAAAACTCAATTCATATGGATTAGTTTTTACGATCTCTTCATGAACTTTTTGATGCATCAAAGTGGTAGTTGGTAGTGGTAGCATTTCCTACCTGATTTAGCCCTCTGATTTAAATGCTCTGTTGGAAGGGGCAAGTCAGCTGTGAGACCGTAAACACTAACTGCTATGATTGGCCAACTTCTGTTCACTCATCACTCATTCATAAAGAGATTCTATTTACATCGTGTTTGTACTGTTAGTTAAGATGGAAGCAATCGTGAGAGTGCAGAAATCAAGTTCCAATGACAGGATGACTGCACTCATGCACTCAACAGACATGTCTGTCATCGGCTACAATCCTCATTCCTGCAACCTTTCATGCGATGGAAGTAGATCTAAATTTAATGCTATAATCAACACTTCATAATTAGTTAAAAGGTTAGTTCACCCAAACATTTTAAATGTCATTAATTACTCACCCTCAAGTTGTTCCAAACTCGTAAGATCTTCGTTCGTCTTCTGAACATGAATTAAGATATTTCAATGAAATACAAAAGCTCTCAGGCCCCTCCATAGACAGCAATTTATTATTATTATTATTTTTTTTTATACATCATCCATGTGACTCCAGTAGTTCATCCCTTAAAGGGATACTCCGCTGGTTTTTCATATTAAACTATGTTATTCCCTTAACTAAGACGAGTTGATACATACCTCTCTGTATTGCTGCAAAACTATGTTAGCACTTAGCTAGCACAGTGCATTAAATATGGGCCAAAAAGAGAAGCGACCAAACACTTCCTTGTTTTCCCTATTTTCCCCATTTTCTTTTTTTTTTACTGTATTTTTATTCTTTTCCTTTTGAAAAAAAAAAAAAAAAGCACAAAAACACACACAAAAAAACAAAACAAAAAAAAAACAGCCACAACAACATACAATTGTACAGAACAATCGTTTGGTCACTCATACATTCTTGCATAAAACAAAATTAATGAAAGTATGTATGTCAGTATATACATCTATTTTCCCCATTTTCATGATAATAAGTTCTCTGGGATTTGTTTTCATGCTAATCGAATGTAAAGAGTTGTATCTCTAAAAACTGTTTAGCTTATAACATTAGTTATATGGGGCAGCGACTAAGTAAAAATAAATTGCTAGTTAATACCACTAACAATATATATTGGCGTTAGCTAAACAGTTTTTAGAGATAACTCTTTACATTCGATTAGCATGAAAACAAATCCCAGAGAACGGTCGACTTGGTACCAATGGGATATTACACCCTAGGTTCATTCTGCACCGGAGTTGTCCTTTAATTTTATGAAGCGACGAGAATACTTTGTGCGCAAAAACAAACAAAAATAACAACTTTATTCAACAATTTCTTCTAGCCTGTGTCAGACTCATACACTGTTGACGTAACATAAACAGTGCAACGCTTCCAAGTCCTTCAAAAAGGAACGAATCGCACGCATGCATCGTGGTGCTCACCTGAATAGCGTTGCCCAACGGTAAGCCGGCACTCTGGAAGCGTTGCACTGTTTATGTTACGTCAACAGCGTAAGAGTCTGACACAGGCTAGAAAAAATTTGTTGAAGTCAGTCGTTGTTTTTGTTTGTTTTTGCGCACAAAAAGTATTCTCGTCGCTTCATAAAATTAAGGGATGAACTACTGGAGTCACATGGATGATTTTAATGATGTTTTTGACTACCTTTCTGGGCCTTGAAAGTGTTAATTAAATTGTTGTCTATGGAGGGGTCAGAGAGCTCTCAGATTTCATCAAAAATATCTTCATTTGTCTTTAGAAGATTAAGGAAGGTCTTAAGAGTTTGGAACGACATGAAGGTGAGTAATTAATGACAGAATATTCATTTTTGGGTGAACTAACTTTTATCTCGAAAGCTGCAAGTTGTAACAGTATAAAAGTAGTAAAAGATTGAGATTTCTACATGTTATACTTATTTTATATACAAAGATGTTGGTCAATCACAGCAGTGGCCATTTACAGTATCATAGCAGACGCGCCCCTCACACAGAGTTTTTAAATCAGAGGCTAAAATCAGGGTAGAAAATGCCCTTTTATTTCTTGATTATGACTATTTTTGATGCACAAAAGACAAATCATAATAAGTTAACACTATAAGTGTGCCCCAGGAAAAATTATGAAAAATAAAAAAATGCAGTTCATGACCCTTTTAAATAAAAAAGTAAATATTATTGGCTATTAACCACTTAATTGTCAAAAGGTAAAATGACAGCTTCCCTAACCCCTTAGTCAATTCATCAGCTACCTTAATTTTTTTTTACGTTCAATAAAGTGTAATTGTTGCATAAAGCCTATACAAGAAGACATACCTCTGTAGAAACTCCAGGGTTGATGCCAGCTCTGATGGGTAATGGATGTTGAAGCAATAATAGCTCCCAAACATCATGCACAGGGCGGAAATGAAGGAGGGGATGTTGTCAAGTATAATGTTTTGATCCACACACAGCATGAACCGTTTAGCTGAAAAACAGGATCGACCTAAAAAGAAAGTAAGAAAAAAAGCAGCAACATCTCTTTGACGTCTTCAGAGCAACCACTCAGCTCTCCCCTGATCACTTTCAAGTTTGTTACAGCCTGTAGGAACTTTTTGTTCCTGTTCACACCAACAGTATTGAGGTAGTTCAAGAGTCGTTTCCCCTTCAGATCCACATTCCGGGTGAAAGTATCTATAAGCCCAATTCCGCCAAGTTCTTTGAAATGGACTGCCATGCCAAGTTCGTTGAATAAAAAAGGCCACTCTTTCAGGAGGCATTTTATATCTCTGCCCTGGTTCACTTGTTTACGCTGTGTGTAGAGTCAATTTCATTAGACGTTTGATCTCCTCTAGATTTGTATCAGTTTGCTGGGACATCATCTTCAGTGTTTCTTTCTTTTCTCTCTGGCTCTCTGGGGTCTCTCCAATGGGGAGGAATTTTAAATCCCAGTAAATACACCCATAAGTGTCCTGCATGGTTGCTCTTTGTTCTGGAGGGACTTTGTCTGTGTCAGACTGAGTGGGATGCTTTCGTTTTCTCATTTTTGGGATTGTAGAGCGCTTCGCATTTTCAATTCTATATTGCAGTTGCTTAACTAAAGAGTGGTACCCTGTCCCAATCACATCTCCCTCGATGACGTCTTGCAGAGATTCAGGATATTTCGACACCATCTTTTTAGCAACTTCGGTAGAACTCTTTTTACTTGGGCAAGGATTTTTTTTGCATCATCTCACGAACCACAATCCGGACCATCTCTCTTCTGATCTGTGGACTTGGACGTTTACCTCTCTCTAATAACTGCATCAGTTCCTCTGGTAACTTATCCCATGGTACCAGAAAGGTGTCCACCCAGTCTGGATTAGGGCTTTGGGAGTGGTCAGAAGAGGTTGATTGTGAACTTCTCGATAGAGACTCTAAGGTTGTGGGAGGTCTTGACGAGGCATCAACAGATGAGCCGCTGCTTTCAGGGGTCTGGCCTGCACACAGACAATTATTAACACAATGTGAAATTTGTTGTATTTTCAACCTTTAAGATGTTCTAGGCCATCTAATTGTTGGCACTGGTTGTATTCAGTAATGTAATACATCACGTACATCTCGGTGTCACATGCACCACCTTCTTCATCGTCTGTCTTCACTACACTTCCCAGAATCCTCTGTCATCATCACCTGCACCTGCTCCTCATCACCCTCATCATCATCACCGTCACCTGTTGTCTTTGTTATTATCTGTGTATTTAAGTTCCCCTCTCACTCCTTGTCTTTGCTGGTTATTGTTTGAGCACATGCTCACTGTTAATGTACCGCTTTATTATTAATAAACCTTGTTATTTTGTATCCTCGCCCGATCTTCGTCTTCATTCACCCGTGGACCGTGACAGAATAACCAGCCCAACAAAGAGTCAGCATGGGAATTCATCTCACCCCGGTAAACCCAGCTCACTCTCCATTCACCCCAGTCGATCGTCTACTCCATTGCTTTCAAGATGGCTGCTCCATTGAAGAATATGTCACCGGCTTCCTGGAGCTTTCTGTGGGGGTAAGCTGGACAGACGACGTCCTGAAGTCCGTGTTTTGGGGCGGTCTAGATGAGAGCCTATACCAGCTAGCCCCAGCAGCAGCTTTTCCAGGAACCTTCGCCACTTACCTTGATCATGTGTTGTGGTTGAGTGGGTCAGCCTTCACCATTGGTGAGGCTGAGGATGACATCACAACTCAACCACACACACCAACCATCTTCACCACGCCACCTATCATCATCCGGAACTCAGCTGCCGTCCAGCCAGAGACCGCCGTCCAGCCAGAGACCGCCGTCCAGCCAGAGACCGCCGTCCAGCCAGAGACCGCCGTCCAGCCAGAGACCGCCGTCCAGCGGGAGACTGTCCAGAAAGAGACTGTCCGTGCTGATCTGGAGGACGAAGTGCTCATTGTGGGTTCCGTGGCTGTTTTATGTGTGTGGGCAGCACATGCATCCATGGTAAGAGCAGAAACTAAGAAGGCTAAATTGCAATATAAAAATAAGATGGAGGAAAGACTGGGCAGTAACAACTTGAAGGTAGCATGGGATGGTGTGAAAACAATAATAGGCTTGCAAAAAACACATAATAAACCAGTCCAATTGCCAATGTATAAAAATGATAGCGAGTTATCTGAAGCACTGAACACCTTTTTTTCACGTTTTGATATTCATGACTTTTCGGACAAACTACAGAAAATAACTGAGGAACAGGCTCAGGTAGAATCTATACCTTTCTCAATTACAAAGGAGGAGGTTAGGTCGGTATTTAAGAGAATTAAGGTAAATAAGAGTCCAGGACCAGATGGAATTACTGGGAGATTATTGAAGTGTTGTTCAGAGCAACTCTGTGGGGTGTTTGCTGACATTTTTGAGATGTCCTGGGAACAGGGAAGGGTCCCAATGGCTTGGAAGGAGTCTATCATTGTTCCAGTGGCAAAGAGCAACTCTGCAAGCACATTAGGTGACTTCAGACCAGTGGCATTGACTTCACTGGTCATGAAGTCATTTGAGAGGATTGTAAAGCGGCTTCTGCTGTTCAGGGTGGGTGGGGCCCTGGACCCCGGGCAATTTGCATATAGGGCTAGCAGAGGGGTAGAGGATGCCCAGATTACACTTTTAAATCTCCTCTATAGTCATTTAGAGGGTCCTGGTACACATGCCAGGCTCTTGTTTTTGGATTTTTCTTCTGCTTTTAATACCATCCAGCCACATGTTTTAATTAGTAAATTATTATCAGAATTTAATATTGAGAGTAATCTTGTGAGCTGGATTATGGATTTTTTAACAAATAGAACACAGCGAGTTAAGGTGAATGGTTGTCTCTCTGAAAGGCGTGTCTCTTCCACTGGCTCTCAGCAGGGTTGTGTACTTTCACCTCTACTATACATTCTCTACACTAACGATTGTAGGAGCCATTATAGTAATAGACACATCCTGAAATATGCTGATGATACAGTTATTGTCAGTTTACTGCAGAAACATGAATCTCAGCATGGGCCAGTGGTCGAAGAGTTTGTCAGTTGGTGCGACAGGTCTTTTCTCCAGCTTAACACCTCTAAAACCAAGGATATGCTCATAGATTTTAGGAGAAAACAACCTGGTTCTCCTCTACCCACCTATATAAAAGGAATCAGCATAGAGGTGGTAGAGCAGTATAAATATCTGGGTACTGTGATAGACAGTAAACTCAAATTTGACATAAACACAGAGATGATCTGCAAAAAGGGACAAGGCAAGGCAAGGCAAGGCAAGGCAAGTTTATTTATATAGCACATTTCATACACAATGGTAATTCAAAGTGCTTTACATAGGAGAAAATAAAATAATCAAAACAAATAAGAATAATTAAAACATTTTAGAATAAGAAATAAAATAAAGTACAGTAAAAACAGTCGGACGAACAGTGGCACAGTGCTCATTCAGTAAATGCATGGCTAAACAGATGTGTTTTGAGTCTGGATTTGAATGTGACTACTGTAGGAGCACATCTGATCTCTTCTGGAAGCTGGTTCCAGCTGCGGCTGGCATAGTAGCTAAAAGCAGACTCTCCTTGCTTAGAGTGAACCCTTGGTATTTCTAACTGATGTGATCCTAATGATCTGAGTGATCTGTTGGGTTTATATTCAGTGAGCATATCTGCAATATATTGAGGTCCTAGCCCATTGAATGATTTATATACCAGTAATAATACTTTAACCCTCTGAGGTCTGAGCTGTTTTGGGGCTCTTTCGGTGTTTTGATATGCCCTGACATTTGTGCTTATTTCAGCTACTTAAAACATACCATTTGCCAACATATAAATTTGCTGTATTCAGCACAAACTCTGCTACAATAATATGTGAGCAAAATTGATGTACTTGTTTGCATTTTATAGAAAAAAAATAATATGCGTGGTTAGTACGTTTTGGAAAAAAAAATGTCACTGCAATAAGGCCATTTAACACATAATGAATAGTTGAAAACAATACTGTTGGGTTACTATTCTTGTAGGCTAGAACTTTTACTTCAAAATGAAGTGAAAATCATTCTGACCACTCTTTCAGAAACATCAATATAACGATTTGAATTTCTTACATCAGTTTTTGGGTCAGCAGTGCTGTATGCGTGGGAGTGTTAATGCCCATGAATATTAATGTGATTTACACCTGGGAAGACTAAAGACACTCCCCCAATGGCTAATGGGCCATCAAGGTGCTGTGAGGCAGCCTGAACAAAGAATGATTCACTGGTGAACAAAAAGTTAAAAAGAACAGCATTTATTCAAAATAGAATTTACGTTCTTTCCTAAGAATGTAAAGACTTAAAGTCATTACTATCACTTAACACATCCTTTCAAAAAAACAAACATAAAAATACCAAACTTGTTTTTTTTATAAAAAAAATATTTTTATTCAAAGAATACTAAAAAAAAACTACCGCAGGTTTAAAAAACTGTTTGAATAGACTCATGGGCGAATGCGAGTCTACAGAGCTCAGTTGCGGTCCAGTTTCCCGTGCAGGAAGAAATCGCAGTGTCTGTGGAACCATGTCAACATCGGTCTCTGTTTTCCATGACAGCGTGGACTGCATGTTGCTCGTCTGCTTGTTTGCCTTGGCTCTCTTATAGAACTGGTGCTTGGACATTGTCACATCTGTTATAAAAAAAGAAGAAAGAAAAAGTGTGAGCATGCTGATAAGACAATCAAAGAAACTGTATTATTATCATTATCAATCACTAATTACCATGGATTTAAAAAAGACATATTTGTAATTTCACACAAGAATGGGAACTTTTACATTATGACGATGTAAACACAATTAGGCTACATTTCATCTGTAAAATATTACGTCTATGCACTTACTCAGTATTATTCTCGATCGCACTGAGAACTGAACGACACCTGCGTGTCCCTCTGCGAGGTGCTGGAGAAGGAGAACGTGATGCAGCCAATTTCCTAAAAAACAAAACAAAATAACTGTTAGCATACATTATGTATACAACAGAGTTATTGAATATTCTGTACTGAATATGCATCTGTTACTGAATATTCTATATAGGTATTATTGTTTTTTTTTGTATTATGTTTTGTTATTGAGTGTTAAAGCTGCCGTGACAATATAATTTCCTACAAAGGATCAATAAAGTATCAACAACAACAACAACATCTGTTGATGGCCCATATAGAATGCATGCTGATAACACAATCAAAGAAACTGTATTATTATTACGCTTATCAATCACTAATTACCATGGATTAATTTCACACAATAATAGGAACTTTTACATTATGACGATGTAAACGATATTACGTCTATGCACTTACTCAGTATTATTCTCGATCGCACTGAGAACTGAACGAGACCTGCGTGTCCCTCTGCGAGGTGCTGGAGAAGGAGAGCATGATGCCACATTCCTAAAAACAAAACAAAATAACTGTTAGCATACATTATGTATACAACAGAGTATCTGTTGATGGCCCATATAGAACGCACGCATTTATTATGTACACTCAATGAACGGATCGTTCGCGATCGACACATCGCTACATTTCAAACATTTACACCTGTATTCACAGTGCATAAGGCAGTAAGCATGATAATTAGTGTCATAGGCTAACTAAAACTGAACATTTGCGAGTATCTATGGCCCATATAGACAGCACGCATTTAGGGATAGGCTACACAATGAACGGATTGTTCGCAAAAAAAGCACATTAGTAAAACACACTGATCTAAAGACAGAGACTTGGACAGTCACACAGCTTTGTGCCATTCCTAAAACATATAGGTTACATACCTGTCATCTCCAAGGTGTTTGATTTTTCACCATGTTCATGTACAGAGACTCGCGTGAATGTCAGCTGGACTCATCAGTGCTGGTCCCTGTAAAAACCTTTTTTAGAAAACAAAAAAACAGCTGTGAACATGCTGATATTAGGAGAAACTATTTTAGATTTGTCTGTTTCAAATTATGAAATTTACTAAATACATACATATACTACATATATGAACTCCCAATATATGTTGTGCCTTGTAGTTGTAGGCATATGTAGGGCTGCATGAAATAATAACAATAGCCTGTAGCAGCTAGGCAGCCTATAAATCACTAAAAAGTTCAGTAACACTACATTAGAGAAAACTATATGGATTATCATGTTACTTAAAACGTTTCCATTCGTTACAACGTTATGAGATGAGATTGCTGGAGTAAAACCATAAAGCCTAATGATTGGTTTGTTTTGCTTTTCAAACCCACAGCGCGCGTGACTCAAACTCGCGCGTGCAAACATTTACTGAATGCGATCGAGCCGGACCAAACTATGAAACGTTATATTATATAACGTTTCAAAGTTTTTTGGTCCGGCTCGATCGCATATTCTTACATAATTATACATACCTTCGTGTGAGCAGATATCCACAAACACAATAAACACAAGTCTAAACATAATATTCACAATCATACGAGCCTTCTGTATCGTGCTGTTTAATTATCAAACATATGTTTTTATGTATATACATTTAGCATTAGGCTTCTTGTTTTACTCCAATCACATTTCATAACGTACATTTTAGTCTGGCACCAGTTTAACTAGTAGCTACAAGTTTATGCAACAATAACATGCTGCTAACATGCTACTAACAAAGACATGTCTTACCTTATAAATCCTTCTTATAATCAAATTGTGTTCTTCTAACTCGTCTGATGTAAATCCAAGATAAACAGCACAGCACACGTGAAGAGCAGGACTGAAGACTGAAGTCGCGGATTATCTGTTTTGAGGTCGTTAACAGTTTGCGTTCCTCCACATGGCTCATTAGTATGCGAGCAGCTGTTGCGCGCGGGCGTGGTCACATTAACTTTAATGAGGTCAGGCTGGAGAAACTGTACGTCCTTGCTTTCATACGAATTACTTAAACAGAGAATATTTGTTTTTGATATGATTTACATCATTTAAAAATAGAGACTCAAAGTGTTGTAAAGACATATGTTTCATGTCACAGTGACAAGTATTAGCTGAGTTACAGGTCATGTTCTGTCGCGTTTCAGAATGAGCTTTACATTTAGAGAGACGGCAGAACGCGCATCATGTTCATTTTCTTTATTTTACGAAAAACACAACATTTTGTTTTTATTATGAGTGTACACAAATAAAAGAAGACATTTAACAGTTTTGAATGATGTATAACACTTACATGTAAGATCAAAATCAACAGAGTAATTTGAGTCTCTTTTGCACTGATGAGAAAAAAAGTGAGCAGATCACGGCCGCGTGACGGCCGACCCCAGAGGGTTAAAATCAATCCTAAATGTAACTGGGAGCCAGTGTAAAGACCTGAGGACTGGTGTGATATGTTCATATTTTCTGGTTCTGCTCAGAATCCTGGCAGCAGCGTTCTGTATGAGCTGCAACTGTCTTATGGTCTTTTTAGGAAGGCCAGTGAGGAGTCCATTACAGTAATCCACCCTGCTGGTGATGAAAGCATGCACAAGTTTCTCTAAGTCTTGACTGGAAACAAAGCATCTAATTCTTGCAATATTTTTCAGATGATAGTATGCTGATTTAGTTATTGCTTTGACATGACTACTGAAACTAAGGTCTGACTCTAGAGACACACCAAGATTCCTGACTTGATTTTTAGTTGTTAGACCTCTAGAGTGAAGGTATGCATTCACCTTGAGAACTTCATCTTTGTTTCCAAATGCAATGACTTCAGTTTTGTCTTTGTTTAACTGAAGATAGTTTTGGCACATCCAACCATTTACTTCATCAATGCATTGGCACAGGGAGTCAATGGGGCTGTAATCGTTAGGCGATAGGGCTAAGTAGAGCTGTGTGTCGTCTGCATAGCTGTGGTAAGAGATTCGGTTCTTTCTCATTATTTGGCTCATTGGGAGCATATACAGGTTGAATAGGAGTGGTGCAAGAATTGAGCCTTGGGGGACTCCGCATGTCATGGATGTCCACTCAGACTTATGGTCTCCTATACTCACATAATAACCTCTCCCTTCTAAGTATGACCTGAACCATTTTAGGACTATCCCAGAAAGCCCCACCCAGTTTTCAAGCCTGTCAATAAGTATGTTGTGATCGACAGTGTCAAATGCAGCACTGAGGTCGAGTAGCACCAGCACTGATAATTTGCCTGTATCAGTATTTAAGCGAATATCATTTATTATCTTTATGAGCGCTGTCTCTGTACTGTGATGCGATCGGAAACCAGATTGAAAATTGTCAAAGTAACCATTCAAGCTTAAGAATTTGTTCAGCTGATTGAAGACAACTTTTTCAATGATCTTGCCTATGAAGGGAAGATTTGAGATCGGTCTATAATTGCTTAATATGGTCTTATCTAGATTGCTCTTTTTCAGGAGGGGCTTGACAACTGCAGTTTTCAGGGAGTTTGGAAAACTCCCAGAGAGAAGTGAGGCATTCACCACTTCTAGGAGATCTGCTTCTAAACTGTTTAACACACTTTTGAAAAAAGATGTGGGAAGTGTGTCAAGGGCGCAGGTTGATGTTTTAAGGTGCTGTACGGTTTCTTCCAAAATTTTGCCATCAATTTCTTCGAAAACAGACATAGTAACTACTTTCTCAGGTAGTGGTCGGATCTGTTTGACCCCAGCACAACTCAAGGATGAGCTGATCACCTTTCTGATATTATTGATTTTCTCAGAGAAGAAAGAAGCAAACTCACTGCACTTGCTGTCTGAGAGCATTTCACTGGGAATCTGGCTTGGGGGGTTTGTCAGTCTCTCTACAGTAGCAAAAAGAGTGCGTGTGTTGTTTAAGTTGCTGTTTATAATATTTGAGAAGAAAGTCTGTCTAGCTTTGCCTAGTTCCATATTAAAAGCATGGATGCTGTCTTTGTAGATGTTATAATGGACTACAAGTTTTGTCTTCCGCCACATGCGCTCTGCTCTTTCTGCATTGTCTTTTCATATTTTGCACTGCTGTTGAGTTTCTCCAAGGTGCTTTTTGTCTACCACTATTCTTCCTGACTTTCGCAGGAGCAATATCATCAATTACACTTTTAATTTTTGAGTTAAAAGATTCAAGGAGAAAATCAACAGAGTCAGCAGATATGCTTGGTTTTAATGATATAGCCTTCATAAATAGCACACTACTGTTCTCATTTAAGCATCTCTTCTTGACAGACACAGATCTAGCTTCAATGGCAGGAGAGATCAAAATATCAAAGAAAATACAGAAATGATCAGACAGTGCTACATCCTTAATAACAATCGATGAGAGGTTTAGACCCGTACTGATAAGTAGATCTAGAGTGTGTCCACGATTATGTGTGGGTCCATTTACATGCTGTGTCAGATCAAAAGTTTTTAAAACAGTTTTGATTTCTTTTGCCATATTGGTTTCTGCATTATCTATGTGAATGTTAAAATCTCCAGCAATGGCAAAACAGTTAAACTCAGAGGAAATTGTTGATAACAGTTCTGTAAAGTCCTCAGCAAAGGCTGGAGAGTATTTTGGAGGCCTGTAAACAATGATAAGTAAAATACGTGGAGCACCTTTTACCACAATACCCAGATATTCAAAAGATGGGTAATTCCCAAGTGATTTTTGCTTACATTGATAGACATCTTTAAAAAGAGCAGCTAAGCCCCCGCCTCTCTTACCCGCTCTGCAAGCACTCATAAAAGTAAAGTTAGGAGGGGATGTTTCATTGAGGACTGTTGCACTGCAGCTGTCTTCTAGCCAAGTTTCATTTAGAAGCATAAAGTCCAGGTTGTATGTGGTTATTAAGTCGTTGACTAGAAGTGATTTATTTTTAAGTGAGCGGATGTTTAAAAGTGCTAACTTAACGGTCTTACTTTTTGTCCCCACAGCGATCTTAGTTTGGCGTGTAATAGGCACCAGATTAGATGGGTTTGCTGTACGGCTTTTGAAGGCCTTAGATTTTCTATCATGTAGTTGAACAGCAATAGGGAAAGATTCAGGCACACTGGGTTCCCGCTTGTTTTGTAAACATTTAAGAAAGTTACTGTTATCATAGCGGGGACCCGACACATATCACTGAGAGCTGGTATCAGTTGTTTTTGGTTCACCGCGAGCTGCTGGAGGAGGGTGTGAGCCCTGGCGCTGTGGCAGAGGCCGAAGAGCTCTCACAGGAGGAGGGGGAGGGCGAGCTGGGCCCGCAGGCTTTGGTGGTTGTGGGGCCTGCCGTTTTTTGGTTGACATCTGGGGGCTTGCAAAAGAGTGGGATAGTCTGGTTCCAGCATACACCAGTTGTTCCATTTTCTCTGAGAAGCACAGAAGTGGAGTTGCTGGAGAGAGGGATAACGTGTCTGGTGTTTGCTGTTGCTCTGGTGTTATCGGAGGCTGTAATATGCTGTCCTGGATTTCCTGGCTGTTTTCCAGAAAGTCGTCCTTGGGTGCTGAATCTTCTAGCAGTTCTAGTATGTCACAGTCTGTCTGTGGTGAGCTCTGTGGGCAGGACTCAGCTGAGATTGTGTCCGTCAGCAGAGGTTGTTGTGGCTGAGTGGTGTTATCATTGTCCTTGTGTGATGTGTCAGCCGCATGTCCATTCAGGTGCAGAAGTGAAGTCCTGTGGTCATTAATACTGTGTCCAGGTGTGTGTGTGCCATTCAGGTTGAGTGGATTGGCACATACTGCAGAAGGATGATGGATTGAAAAGAAGATATTGTCCTTTAGCACTCTTGAACCAAGTTTGTTTGGGTGGAGCCCATCCTGTTGAAACAGTTGCCTCTGATTCCAGAAAAGATTGAAGTTGTCAATGAAGTTCAGTCCTTTTATATTGCAGGTTTTTTGCAGCCATGTGTTAAGCCCAAGCAACCGTGAAAACCTGTTTGTTCCTCTTGCTGGGAGTGGTCCACTGATGAATGTCTGAACTTTCAGTCTTTTAAGTGTTTCAAAAAGTTCATTGAAATCCTTCTTAAGGAGTTCTGACTGCCCTTTATGAATATCATTCTTCCCCACATGAACAATGAGTCGATTTGCAGTCTTATGTTTCATCAGAATGTTCTGAAGATCCCTGTTTACATCAGAAGTTGTTGCTTGTGGAAGGCAGCATGTTGTTGTGTCCCTGCTACTAATGTTTCTGATTATAGAGTCACCCACTATCAGAGTCCTGGGCTCGGCTGCGCTCTGAGCTGAGTGCCGCTGTCTGCTTGACCTTGAGCGCCTGTTAGCAGTGTTAGCTACTGGCTGATTCAGTCTGTGTTCGATCACATTCATCACATTCAGGGATTCCTCATTCATTAATACTGCAAATCTGTTCTCAAGATGTATAGGCGGTGGTAGGAGACCAGTGTTTGCAATCCTTGTCAGAGCCGTATCTGGGGTAGAGGATGCTACTGCGGCAATGTGTGATGCTCGTGACAATCTGATGTCTCGAGTGCCTTTGGGTCTCGCTCCCTGTTTGTGCCATCGATTTGTAAGTCGATCGGCTTGTTTCTCTACACTCAGTATGGCCTGTATTGGAGCACTAGATTCATGGGACTCACCGGCTGTATGCTGAGGGCGCCCATGGTGAAGCTCTGTTGTGTGTTCTGTCTGGTTTGGAGGTCCCATAAGTAACTTTGTTTCAAGAACTGCAATCCTTTGTAAAAGTCTCTGGCAGTTAGTGCAGCAAGTAGATTCCAGAAGAGGCATTTTCTCTTATCCTTATGAATGTAGGCAGTTGTGTTTTCTCTTCCCCGGAATGTAAGCTTTCAGTGGGAGGCTGGTCGAAGAAAAGTATTCCGCTTTTTTCTAGTAATCAAGCGTTTGAGCACTGTGCTGATTTGCTGAAGTTAAAATTAGGTGATAAAAGGAAATAAAATATGAAAATATAAACACGATAGAGCAATAAAAAAATAAAAGCGATAGAGCAAAGCGCGGAGCAGTAAGCAAGAGCGTCCGAACAGTAGCTGAGCAGGAAGTAGCAGTCAACAACGATTGTATTTCCTAAGGAAGCTTAACTCTTTTAATGTTGATAAGGTTATCCTGTCTTTATTTTATAAATCTTTTATTGAATCTGTCCTTACTTTTGCTTTTATTGCCTGGTATGGGGGCATCAGCTTGAGGGAGAAAAATAACCTCAGCCATATTGTGAAGGTGGCTGGTAAGTTAATAGGCTGTCCACAGGTTTCCTTGACAAATATTTATGAGAGGCAGGTTATGAGGAAAGCAGATGCAATATTGGACTGTGTAAATCATCCCCTTCATTGTTCTTTTGAGGTCCTCCCCTCAGGTCGGAGATTTAGAGTTCCTTGTTTTAAGTCCAATAGGACAAGGAACTCTTTTATACCAAGTGCTATTCGGTTGCTGAATTTGCACAATTCTTTGACCTAGATGAGTAGTAGTGTATACGTTTTTAATTAGTAGTTTGTGTTGTTTAATTGTATGTGTATGTGGTGTTTATCTGTTGTGTTACCTGTATGTTTACCTGGCTGCAAGACAAGTTTCCCTTAGGGGACAATAAACTGAAACTGAACTGAACTGGCAGTTCATGAATCCAGCCCAAAGTCCTTTTCACCGCTGGTCCCGTCCAGCCCAGTCAAGCCTTCACCGCTGGTCCCGTCCAGCCCAGTCAAGCCTTCACCGCTGGTCCCGTCCAGCCCAGTCAAACCTTCACCGCTGGTCCCGTCCAGCCCAGTCAAGCCTTCACCGCTGGTCCCGTCCAGCCCAGCCAAGCCTTCACCGCTGGTCCCGTCCAGCCCAGCCAAGCCTTCACCGCTGGTCCCGTCCAGCCCAGCCGAGCCTTCACCGCTGGTCCCGTCCAGCCCAGCCGAGCCTTCACCGCTGGTCCCGTCCAGCCCTGCCGAGCCCTCACCGCTGGTCCCGTCCAGCCCTGCCGAGCCCTCACCGCTGGTCCCGTCCAGCCCTGCCGAGCCCTCACCGCTGGTCCCGTCCAGCCCTGCCGAGCCCTCACCGCTGGTCCCGTCCAGCCCTGCCGAGCCCTCACCGCTGGTCCCGTCCAGCCCTGCCGAGCCCTCACCGCTGGTCCCGTCCAAAATTGTTCCTTTCATATTTTTCAAATTGTATGTTTTTACTAACCATATATGAGCATTTTTTGTGTAGTTTCTCCACCACTGTGGCCAAGACCACTTTATTTCGACAACACACTGTGTTTCAGTGGAATGACTTGATGCCCGTTTAAAATGTATGATGGTAACAAATAAAAATCTACCAAATCGTTAATGTTAAGACATTGCAACCTGGTGTTCTGTTTTGTCACCGAGTACAGATGGTATTCAGAAAGATAGTCAGCTTTATGTACTTCCATCACAAAATACACAGTGTCATCATTTTGAATTAAAATAATGAGTGTCATCATTTTGAATTAAAATAATGAGAAGTTCTCCAAACTCAATGGTCTCATCATTTTTTGACACAAGAAAATTACCCTTTTTATATGATGTACCTTTGTACACGATGTCTGTGGATACACTAGTATTGATTTCGGAAAAGCTAAACTCTCTCACTGCGTGTTTAATTGTGTCACTGTAAAGGTTTGGGTAAAAAGTGCAACAGTCTTTGACTTGCAGAAGATGACTGCATCCTGGCCCAGCTGAAAGATATGCCTGAAACATCTGATGTCTTTCAGATAAAGTTAGGCAGATATTTTTAAAGTTTTTCAAATGTCTGGCGCATCTCTTGAAGTAGGCGTGTTTGCTTTCAAAACGCATCGTCCATAATCTAATCAAGGGGCCAAATTTTAAAATTAGTGCTGGATAGCAGGGCTGTAGTACTCGAGACCGGTCTTGGACTCGAGTCCGGACTCGAGACCGTTTTTCTATGGTCTCGGACTTGTCTCGGACTCGCTGGTATTCGGACTCGGACTTGTCTCGGTCTCGGCCACTGGTCTTGCCAAATATGACTTTTGGTCGCGACCGAGTCCAACATTTTTGTATTTGTTTTAATTTATTACTATTAGGGTAACGTTAACTTAGAAAATGCCAAAATTAACCGACCAAGTGCTCAATACAACGGAGCGCGTCTTCTCATGCTGTTACTATAGTTACTATCTTACTACTACTTAAAAATCCTGGGTGTTGTGACACTTTTGCTTTTAGATCAACAAATAATAACCCAAAATTACGGTCTTGATAATGTCATGCATAAGACCAGGGCTCGAATTTCGGCACGGGTATTGCGCATAATTCTAATCATTCCCGCAGGTCTCCCATTTATAATGCGGGATATTCCTGCAATCGTAATCCACACAGATTATAAAATCAAATCATTATTTTAATAACTATATGCCAGACGCAATTTCACAAACAGCGTGAGTGTTCAGCGGTGCCGCGTCTTCTCTTCACACTCGTCACACTCGCGTTCAGAAGTCGGGACATGACGGAATATTCACTTGCACAATCGGGCCAGCAGTGCATCGTGAATAAAGTTTACCATTTGCACGTCTTTTTAAGTCTTACCAGTTTAACATTCAAGCAATTTTAAACTATCAGTGCTCGCGCGCTCTCTGGGATGACTATGCGCACATTCATAGAAAATCCGCCTCGAGAACAGCTGAGCTGGCCAGTAACAAAAGTTATTTTTTACGGATTATATTGCTTTAACACGCAAAACTGTGTCAATTTCGGTCTTCGTGAGTAGGCTATACTCTAATCATAGTTGGTTTTGTCTTTAATAAGCATAAAACGCATGCCAGTATAATGAACACAGAATCCTTGCACTAGCTCTTAAAGTGACAGCAACCATATGTGTCGGTCATTAACTTTGTCGTCAAAACAGCAAAAGAGAGCTTTAAGTTAAAGGAATCAGGATTGATAGCCTATGTGTTTAATTTATTCAGGACTAAAATACTATCCAGTGTTATTTTCCATTTGATTACTTTATTCAGTTTCTGTCTATGAATACTAGTGTTAGACCTATTCAAAAACTTTACTCTTTATTTGTATCTTTATTCTATATTGTATTTATTTGTACAACTTTTTTCAATTTAATTGAACAATTTAAATCAAGCCTTGTGTTGTGTAAATTCTTAACAACATTACCCCATTGTAAAAATGCAATGAGCGCAAACATTTAGGCAAGATAAATTTAATAATTTTGTTTGGCAAAAACGAAATTCAGGCCCTGGAGACGTTTTTTTTTTTCCTATCCTGGACTCGGTCTTGACTCAGACTCGAACCTTTTTGGACTCGGTCTTGTCTTGGACTCGAACCTCTTTGGACTCGGTCTTGACTTGGACTCGACTAGTCCTGGTCTTGGACTTGTCTTGGACTCGACAAAGGTGGTCTTGACTACAGCCCTACTGGATAGTGCCGCAAGTAATGATGTTTTGGTTTTAGTCGGCTTTCTGGAAATAAAGACTTTCTTGATTCCAAATATTCTTGGATTAGAATGTCAAGATAGGCTACCTGTGCTGATGAAATCGTTTGTGCACAAATCATATCAACAATATCTTTAAGCTGGAGAGTTAACTGCCACACATCATCTTCTGGATTTTGCATTTTGTCATTAATTAATACAGGAAGCAATCTTAAGAAATTCCAATTCTGAATGGCTTGCCCTGAAATCTTGGGCACCTCAGAGTTGACAGCACATGGCTTTGTGAGAGCATCAGTTCCTTTGTACTTGAACTGCTTGACACGCCGGTTCAAAATTGAATATGTAAGCCATTGCTGCTTCTTGATGAAATACTTCAAGTACAATGCAACATCGTAGGACAAGACACCCTCAAAAATGTCATGGCCTAAACAAGGTGGGAGACCAGGCTGGCAAACATGAAAAGATATTCAAAGTATTGAAAACGGAGTTTCCCTTTATGCCTTTGTTGTCTTGAGCTTGTAGATCACGAACAACAGAATTGTGTTATGATCAGGCAGGAATGAAGCGGAGAGAATCCAAGTGCAAGCATAAATTTAATAAATGAACAGATACTCCAGGGTAAACATGAACTCAGAACAGGAACGAGGAGACAGTTACAAGCAACAACGACCGACAAACCACAACTGAAACACAGAGGTATAAATAGACAGGCAAACAAGCTAACAAGGGGCCGTGGCTAATCAGAAACACAGGTGGAAAACATGAACACAAACGAGGAGCGGGAAAACTAGACAGGACTAAACCAAATACACAATAATGGGGGGAACACAAGACATACAGGAACAAGACTTGAACCCACACCGTGACAAATTGTAACGTTCAGGGGTGCACTGTGGACCACAAACATTTGGGTCATCGTGAAACTCACGTCGCGTGACTTCACAGTACCTGCAAAAATATTGTGAACGACTGAAATTTTCATTAAACCCACTAATGCTGTGTGAACCCAAATTATCACCGGCAATACAATACAAAGATCCTTTGACTGTTTCACCACCAACAGTTATTCCATTTTCCTCCAAATCTTTTAAATCCACTAACATCTCTGAGAAAACATTAGCAAATCCAAATTGTTTTGAATCATTCTCTACACACAGTAAGACAAGGGACATGTGATCAGTATTGTTCCGAAAATGTGCAGGTAAATTAGTCACAGAAAGATAAACTGCAACAACTTTGTGCTTTTTCTTAGCAGAGCCGAGGGGATTTACAATTTCAAAAGCATCCTGGTAGAGAATTAGTTTCAGGCATTCAGGATTTTCAATAAAGAACTGGTTAGACTTAAAGCTTTTACCATCACATATGTCACTAAAATTATCCGAGTCTGTTTCACAAGACCGTTGTGACACTGAATTCTTCCAGAATTCTGATTCCAGTAAGTTACTTAACGTTTGCTTTACAGGTATGTAGTATGCAAACCTTTGTCTCATATTTTCATCATTTCCTAATGTTACTTTCTTAGGCTCTATGTAATGGAACATTTGTTTGAATGTCTGAGCTCTTGAATATGTTGTTCTCAGCGGACCCTGATGACAGAGGGAGAACAAATCTGAATCCTTTACACAATCACAGACTTTACTGACAGCATCATCTGTAAGACGCATGTCTTTTTTTAAAAGTGACTGACTCTTTAAAATCGTTTGTATTGTTGATGCTGGAAGGAGGAGCTGCCCTTGAAATTTAAGGTACAGTAAACATACATTCCTAAGAAAGGACTCACTGAAATTCTGTGGCAATTCAATGTTGTCATCGGTTTCATCATGAAAGACCTGGGAAGCATCTTCACATGCAATGGCAGTAGATGACTGAGAAATATCCCTGTAAATGTCACTTATGCTATCAACAGAACATGCTCTATGCTTCCTGGACATATGTAGCCTGGTTCTACCAGACTCTCGTACATTTCATTTGTACACAGAGTCTGGCACCGCTCCATTGACAAACGTTAACTTCCTTGTAGGCGGGTATTCTATTGAAGTCTAAAACTATTGGATCTGCCCAGAGTCACTTTATCTGCCATAACCAATCGCTAACGTTTGGTCGTGACATATGTCTTTTCCCGAACCCCGTGGGAGGATGGCCATAAACACAAAACTAAGCAAAGATTGTTCTTGCTCCGGCTTTAACTTCTTGATATTCGGCAGTGTTGCCACAATGGACCGAATGGCTTCGCTCGCATCTTTCTTATTTTGAACTACAACTCAAAATAACGCACGAGTTGACATCAACATCATCGTTCTCAGCCACTTCCTCTGTTCGCTGATTGGTCCTACAAAAAATTGATTTCTGGAAACCAAAGTCTACAGCACAATCCCAGACGTAGTACTGAAGGAAAATGAAATTGAGCGGAAGTGCGTAGGTGGGCGGAGCCAGGCTAAGACATATGAGCAGTAAATGACGATTTCACAGTGAATGTATTTTTACAACCTGTTACTGGACATGCCACAGGTCGCCCCTCCACTATATGCATGTAAGTTCTTTAACTGTGTGAAATTGTCGATCACACAGCGAAATGGCACATTTAAAATCTGCAACAAATGCCCCAGCAGTAACACAGGTTTCAGACTCATTATGAACCCGATAAAAATGAGCTTTAAAAGCTGCATAAGTACAAAATGTCCGTTTGCAGTCAGCGACAGCACATTTGAAGAGACAACGGGGCTTGTTCCTATGAACTCTACAATGCAGCACATAACCCCTCAATGTCTCTAGTGTTTTGCTGCAAAAACAACAGTTAATCATTTTTTTTAACGAACTAATAAAAATCGTTTTTTTTTTAAAAAATCATAATGTTACTTACTCAGCATGAAAGAAACTGAAACCCTGATGAACTCCCAATTCGTCAATCGTCAGCATAATTATTGACAAAACAATTCCAGTCAAAACCTATAATTGTACAGTTACTGTTTTTTATAAAATGAAATGTTTGTTCACTTACCAGTGCAAGAGATCGCAATTCATACAAAACTTCACTAACGTTAGCTAGCTCACTGGCAGAATTGGCGGGCTCATGAAGTTCGTCAAAATGGCTGATCCTGTGATCATCAGAAATCTGGTTTGCTGCAGAAATGACAGTAAACGTTAGTCGTCTTTAAGGAAACTAAGAAAATCACTCTTTTTTTATGCTAGTTACTCAGCATGAAAGAAAACTGAAAGAGTTGAGCTGAACATAAAACCCAGTCTAACGTAACCATCACGTTAATTAGGCTAACCAAGTTCGTCAGCATCATATTATGATGATGGCAAAATAGCCTCAGACAAAACATATAACGTTACTTGTACAGGTAACGTTACTGTTTTTTGAATAAAACGAACTGTTTGTTCACTTAGCAGCTACCAGTGTAAGAGATCGCAATTTTAGTCTAACGTTACATGTCATGCAACTCCACTAACTCACTGGCAGAAAAGGCGGGCGCTCTCACTTGTGAAGTCCGTCAAAATGGCTGATCCCGTGATCATTTTTTTTTCGTGATAATCAGAAATATGCTTCGCTGCAAAAACGACAGTTAACGTTAGTCGTTTTTTGAGCGAACTAACAAAATCGCTCTTTTATTACTCAGCATGAAATAAATTGAAAGAGTTGAGCAGAACATGAAACCCAGTCTAACAACAGCCTAATTATACAACAGTTTGTCGTCAGCATCATTATTATGATGGAAAAATAGCCTCAGTCAAAACATTTAACGTTACTTGTACAGGTAACGTTACTGTTTTTTGAATAAAACGAACTGTTTGTTCACTTACCAGTGTAAGAGATCGCAATTTTAGTCTAACGTTACATGTCATGCAACTCCACTAACTCACTGGCAGAAATGGCGGGCGCTCTCACTTGTGAAGTTCGTCAAAATGGCTGATCCCGTGATCTTTTTTTTTTCCTCCGTGATAATCAGAAATATGCTTCGCTGCAAAAACGACAGTTAACGTTAGTCGTTTTTTGAGCGAACTAAGAAAATCGCTCTTTTATTACTCAGCATGAAATAAATTGAAAGAGTTGAGCAGAACATGAAACCCAGTCTAACAACAGCCTAATTATCCAACAGTTCGTCGTCAGCATCATTATTATGATGGAAAAATAGCTCCAGTCAAAACATACTTGTAGGCTACAGTTAACATTAATGTTTTTCAAGTTTGTAGAAAAAAAAGTTCACTTACCAGATTTTATATGTCATGCAAAACTCCACGCACTCGCTGGCAGAAGTTCATCAAAACAGATCCCGGGATAATCTGAAATCTGATGCTCGACATTCAAACGCAGATGTTCATGTACAGTACATGGGATTGTAAATTTTACATCGACAAAAAAATTTAAAAAATAGAAATTATTTTATTTTATAATTTACAATTTAATTAATTAATTGTTCAAAATAACAAATGAACAGTTTGGCTATTGTATATTGTCCATTAGGAAGAGAGATACAATATGCAATTCCTACCAGTTCATATTTAGCTAGTCATTTTTACAGAGCTGTTGGACCTAAAAGACCCATTGCCTGTTTTTAAATATGAATTTTAAAATTCATATTAACACAGTTATGCATACTTGAACATATTGTATCTGTAAAATATAACATGAATTTATAAAATGTACATTTTCTTTCTGTAGACTATAGGCTATAAAATGTATGTCTGTTGTAATTTTAACTGCATTGTTGCTTTCTTCATACAGTTTTTTTTCTGTTTAAATTGCATAAATCTGTAAATTCTACAAATTAATATGATTATTTTAACACATTCTTGTAAAATCAACAGTTTTGTTTGGTTTATCTGTTTTACAACAGTATTTGTACTATTTTCAAAATAGTACTGTAAATTGAACAAAATTGCATTGTTTTTCTAATTACAAAATTTTGATGTCATGATTTTACAGAATTACACAGTTAATATCACAGACAATTTTTACAGTGTAGTTATTAACTTAGGGGCCGCTAACACAACACGGTTTTGACAGAAAACTCTTAAGTTCTCTCTATGCAAACTTTAAAAACGCGAACCTGTGAGAATGCCGTGCATATGCGTATTAAGTAGGGATGCACGATATATCGACCGATAAATGGTCTTTTTGGATGTTATCGTTATCGATCCGATAAGAAAATTGGGCCGATATATCAAAGCCGGTAAATAATAGATTATTTACTTCAGTTGAGAGATGCGCGCGGTTCACCATGATGCTTCTGAATGATTGGATTCACTTCGAAAAGAAAGAAAGATACAGTTCAGTGCAACATGTGCAGCACAAATCTGTCACATAGGCTTCATAACATTATGTTGCCTGCAAAAGAATGTTGTGAATTCTTGTTCGCCAGTGTTTCTGCCAAGCGTGCCGCACAAGCCCTCAAAAGTGAAGCCAAAACGTCTCGATCGCCCCCCGGTGACCGGTCCTAGTATAGGTCATAAGCCCCGCCTCCCCATGTTATTCAACGGGACGTGAGACCAACTAAATAATTAAATTACACTTCACATATCTTTTTTCTAAAGATAGTTTCGGTCATTTACTGTAGTTTATATCACGTTGATGTAATTTCTCATGTTTGTTTTTAAAATAAGTTAGTTTTTAGTTAGTTATTTGATGCTATAAAAACGGTGCTGTGACATCATGATTGACAGCTGTGATGGACAGGTTCTCTGTGCGAAGTAGTCACTGAAGCACCAACGGACTTTTTTTCATAATGTTTACTATGTGGTTAGTAGTTGTATTTACCTTATTTTAACGAGGTACTGCAATCAGCAGACATCATTAGAGAGGAACGGAGCAGACAAGGCCACTTAAGAAAAGTGCAGGGCGTGTGCTTGCGACTGATTCAACGCGAGTGGGGGCGGGGCCTTGATTTCGCGGCTTTACTTCCTGCTCACGACTGCGCATGACTGGTCCCGAAAACGCTACTGCGCAGACTCAAGTTCCAATATGTCAGCGCCATATCGGGACTCTGACGGCTTCAGTTCCCTCCAATGGAAAAGACCGAAGGGGCGTCGTCCATCTTTTTTACAGTCTATGGTTTCTGCGCGACGAGCGCGTTGAGTTAAGCATTCATGACAATCACAGTCAAGTTCTCTTGAGCATTCGCAGCATTCTGTGCCATTGTAAGTTGTAATATGTTTATTTTGTGTATATATATGATTAATCTAATATAGGATGCGTTTGGTTGAGTTAATGAACGATGCAGTAGCGCGTCACTGTACTAGTGATCCTCTTTATCTTTAGCGTGCGCAGCTCAAACAGCAATGCAATTGGGACTGTCATATACATGCCATTATAATGAGAACACTATTGTAATAAAACGTTGTGAATTCTCTGGGTTTAGTTGCCGTTTCAGCGCGTTGTTGTGGGAATAGCACGTCCAGAACAGGGATTAGCCTACTAATCATGCTAAGCATGCTATTAAAGATGTTAAACTAAGCATGCTATTAAAGATGTTTACTATCACTGTAATATTAAAAATGTTAATTTTTTTTCAAAATCATTCATTATAATTAATAACTAACATAATTTTGTTCTCGTATTATTTTCATCAACGATATGGTTTGATAAAAATAATTTCCTTATTGTCCGTGCAGAGGCGATTCCATTTTATTGATCCATTTTGTTTCTTTATATGCAGCCCAATATTATCCAATGACTTGTTTGCATTATTTATGTATTTTATTTTTTGTTAGGCAATAGATTTTTTGATAACACTTTACAATAAGGTCTCATTTGTTAATGCATTAACTAACAGAGAGCAATAGCCTATGTTATTGTTAGTTAATAAAATATGTGTGTTCATGTTAGTTCACAGTGCATTGACTAATGTTAACAGATACAACTTTAACAGATACGGTGCGGTTTGGTACGTTTTCAATGCAGCAAAAAAGAAAGAAATGCCAGAGAAATTTGCTTTATTTATTTTTTTTTATTATATTTTTATTAAAACTAGCATCAAAGTATGATATTTTTGTTTTTTACTTTGAGCAATGATGGAGCTATACTTGACTTTTCTTAGGAGCATATAAAACAAAACAGCTCCTTGGACAAAATGAAATGTTATATTGTAGTTAGGGCTGGGTATTGTTAGGAATTTCACAATTCGATTCGATTTCGATTCTTGAGGCTTCGATTCGATTCGATTCGATATGGATTTATTAGCTTCGATATCGATTCAATAATAAGTAAATACACAAGTAATTAAGTGCCTGGGTATATTTTTAAATAATGTGTGCAGTATTACCAATGTTTAAGTACAAATTATTGACCCCAGCATATTTCCTGTCATGGTTTATTTAGTAGAACAAACTGTACAATATTGTACATGTGTTGAATACAAACCACAACTGTAATAAACAGGTGCTTTATTAACACCTCTAAAGTGCATGTAACTGTAAGTAGTAGAAAGTATATTTCTTTCTTCCTATACATTCAAGTTATAAAATAAATGTAAACAGAAGCACAAAATGTGCATACTCATAAAACAAAATGCAACCATAGATATTATAACATTACAAAGTGCTATTTTGTCAACACAATAAATAACACTGAACAGCTGATCAGAGAACCTTAGGCTTATTTACTGTGCCTATATGTAGGATACAGGCATTTCCATCATATAACTCGTAACATTTTAGTACAATATATAACATGTTAACTAAATATAAATAAAGCATTTGTTATCAAACTAGTGCACATGCAGGTTTTTTGAACGTTGCGACGTTCGTCTGTTATAGGACAACTTAGTTTGAATAAACGAGCAGACACTGATTAGCTATTGCTCTATGTTTATTTAAAATTAACACAAGACAACTAGAAGTGAATGCGCTTTCCATTAAATGAATCACACATAGTAAACAAAACATTAACAAAAAAAAAAATGTCAATGAACAGCAATTGTACATGCGCGGGCAGATATTGGGCTTGAAGTCGTTCATCCTCGGATGCGGTGCCGCGCGCGCTGTTACAAAAAAAAAAAGCCTTGCACACAGCCAAGCGAAATGAGGTCTTGCGCAACCAACGCGTCATTTTTGCCGCGCGCACCTTCGCGCACGTGCGGATTATAGACACTAAAAACGGACGCGTCGAGTTTAAACAAGGCTTTTCTGTCATACTCTTAAGTAGAAACGGCAGGAAGCAAAATGCAAGTGAAATGAGTTTAATGAACAGTCAGATGAAGAGCAGTACAAGCAGATGATATGGGTGACGAAGGGACTCAGATGGTCAGTATCCGTGAAGAGGTGCAGTGATGAGGTGACGGTGACACGACAGTAGAACCCACACGACGAAGACGAAGGAACAGGAACAGAAGGCAGGAACTGGACACCGGAACACCAAACACGGACGACATCAAACAACGATCTGACAAGGATGAACAAACAGCGGTGAGTATATATGGAGTGGGGAGATTGATTGCAGCTGGTGATGAAATGATGATCAGCTGGAGTGGATTAGGTAATGACATACATTCACGCCCACTACACACGTGCATTCGTACAACAACATAAACACAAGACTAGAAGGAGCCAGAGCATACGTCTACCGTGACAGTACCCCTCCTCCTAAGAACGCCTCCTGGCGTTCCCAGGCACCCCTACCTGCCGATTGTAATCATCGATAAGGGAGTGATCCAGGATGTCTCTAGCAGGTACCCAACTTCTCTCCTCCGGACCGTAACCCTCCCAGTCCACCAAGTACTGAAATCCGCGTCCCCTCCGTCTAGAGTCCAGAATACGATTGACCGAATATGTGGTCTCCCCATCTACGAGACGCGGTGGGGGAGGAACCGGGGCGGGCGGATTAATGTGAGAATGAAATACGGGTTTGATCTTTGATACATGGAAGGCGGAATGAATCCTCCTGTACGCGGGAGGTAACTTGAGGCGGACTGCCACCGGACTAATGATCTTGGTGACAGGAAACGGGCCAATGAATTTGGGTGCAAGCTTATTAGAGACGGAGCGGAGAGGAATATTCTTGGTAGAAAGCCACACTTTTTGACCGACGACGTATACGGGAGGCCTTGACCGGTGGCGATCGGCTTTGGCCTTGGTGCGCGCCCCCACCTGGAGTAAAGTCTCACGGGCTTTAGTCCAAGTGCGGTGGCACCTCTGAACAAATGCGTGAGCGGAGGGGACCGCAACCTCGGATTCCAGACTGGGAAAAATAGGTGGCTGGTAACCTACACTACACTCAAACGGAGATAGGTCCGTGGCCGACACTGGCAACGTGTTGTGTGCGTACTCCACCATAGACAGTTGTTGACTCCAAGAGGAAGGATTCTTGGAGACCAAACATCGCAACACTCTTTCCAAATCCTGGTTGGCTCTCTCGGTTTGGCCATTGCTCTGGGGGTGAAACCCTGAGGACAGACTAACCGTCGCCCCCAGTAATTTACAAAACTCTTGCCAAAATTTGGACACGAACTGGGGACCCCTGTCGGAAACCACGTCTATCGGAAGGCCATGTAAACGAAAGACGTGATCTACGATCGTTACCGCTGTCTCCTTAGCTGAGGGTAATTTGGGTAAGGGAATAAAATGGGCCGCCTTCGAGAACCGGTCCACCACAGTCAAAACTACTGTGTTACCCTGGGAGGGTGGGAGGGCGGTAATAAAATCTAGAGCGATATGGGACCAGGGTCTCGAAGGAACCGGCAGCGGTTGAAGTAACCCGTCCGGAGGTCGATTGGAAGTCTTACCAATGGCACAAACCGAGCAAGCCAAAACAAAACTGTGAATGTCACGAGCCATGAGTGGCCACCAGAATCGTTGCTTGACTAAAAAACTAGTTCTGTTAACTCCTGGATGGCAAGCCACGTTGGAGCTATGACCCCACTGGATGACGTTGGACCGAAGTCGCTCTGGCACAAATAAGCGGTTCGGTGGGCACCCAGGCGGAGGCATTACCCCTTCTAGGGCTTTCTTGACCCTCGATTCGACCTCCCATGTGAGTGTTGAGACAAATAACCTCTCGGGTAAAATACACTCGGGAGTAGACGGGCGTTCGGAAAAATCAAATATGCGAGATAATGAGTCGGGTTTGATGTTCTTAGAACCCGGACGATATGATAATGAAAAATCAAAACGACCGAAAAAAAGTGCCCACCGAGCCTGCCTGGAGTTCAATCTTTTAGCTAATGTATTCTAGGTTCTTATGGTCGGTCCAAACGATAAAGGGTACACCTGACCCCTCTAACCAGTGGCGCCATTCCTCCAACGCTAGTTTGACTGCCAACAACTCCCTGTTACCAATGTCGTAATTGCGTTCGGCAGGAGATAAACGATGGGAAAAAAACGCGCAAGGGTGCATCTTGTCATCTACCGGAGAGCATTGCGACAACACTGCACCTATTCCCACCTCTGACGCGTCGACCTCCACCACGAACTGACGTGAGGAATCAGGGGCGATGAGGATGGGGGCTGAAACAAAGCGGCCTTTCAGTTTAGAGAACACAGCTTCCGCTGTGTCTGACCACCTGAACGTAGTTCTGGGGGAGGTCAAGGCAGTCAGAGGCGCGACTAGTTGGCTGAAGTTGCGAATAAAACGCCGGTAAAAATTGGCGAACCCCAGAAACCTCTGCAGGGCCTTGCGGGAATCTGGGCTTGGCCAATCCACCACAGCCTTAATCTTCTCAGGGTCCATACGCACTCCTTCAGACGACACGATGTATCCTAGGAAAGGGACAGACTGTGCATGAAAATCGCATTTCTCCGCCTTGACAAAAAGCCCATTCTCTAGCAACCTCTGAAGCACTCGTCGGACGTGTTGCACATGTTCCTGGAGAGAAGAAGAAAAAATCAATATGTCGTCCAGGTAGACATATATGAACTGATCGATCATATCTCGCAACACGTCATTGACTAGTGCCTGGAAAACTGTTGGGGAGTTGGACAGCCCGAACAGCATAACCAAATATTCAAAGTGCCCCCTGGGGGTGTTAAAATGCAGTTTTCCACTCATCCCCCTCCCTAATGCGAACCAAATGATAAGCGTTACGCAAATCCAATTTTGTGAAAATGGACGCTCCCTGCAACCTCTCAAAGGCTGAAGACATCAACGGCAAAGGATAAGTATTCTTTACCGTGATGTTGTTCAACCCTCGGTAATCAATGCAAGGTCGCAGAGAACCGTCCTTCTTCCCCACAAAAAAGAACCCCGCCCCCGCTGGAGAAGAGGAAGGGCGGATGAACTTGGTCGCTAGAGAATCAGAAATATATTTCTCCATAGCCTCCCTTTCTGGGACAGAAAGTGAATATAACTTGCCCTTAGGCGGAGACTTACCTGGCAGTAAATCTATTGCACAGTCATAGGGACGATGCGGAGGAAGAGAAGCAGCCCGAGACTTACTGAACACCTCCTTCAGGTCCCGATACTCCGTGGGCACGTTAAACAGATCCCCTGCCTCCTCCTGAAACACAGAAACAGGCACAGACGAACAAGCAGACACGAGACAAGACTTATGACATTCCTTGCTCCACTCCAGCACAGATTTGTGATGCCAGTCCACACGGGGGTTGTGTTGGATGAGCCACGGATGTCCAAGGACGACGGGTGCCAGCGGTGAATCCATGATGTAAAATGAAATTGTCTCAGAGTGGTTGCCAGAAGTGATGAGGGTAATATTTACAGTGGAGAGAGAAATGTTGGGAAGCTCTTGTCCATTTAGTGCGTGAACTGTGATCCTTTGTGTGAGGGGGAATCTGAAATTTCTGTGCAAAAGTGTGGTCCATAAAATTACCTTCAGCCCCAGAGTCCAGAAGTGCTTGACAGTCGTGCTGGTGGACTGACCATCTTAGTCTTACCGGGAGGAGCGTGGAGGTAGATGTAATCGATGATGAGGTCTTCCTGGCGGAGATCCCACCCGACAGTAGCCTCAAGTTTACTGCCGGGCTTGGCCTTTTACCGGGCAGTTGTAGGCAATATGTCCCGTTCCTCCACAATACAGGCAAAGGCCCTGGGACCTCCGCCTCTCCCTCTCCTCCCGGGAAAGCCGAGCTCGACCGACCTGCATGGGCTCGGGATCGTAGGCGGGGCTGACCACGTCCCTGCCGCTGGATCGCGGAACGTCGATTCCTCCGAAGGTACGGGTGGACGGGATCCGGCGCTCGACCCTAGACAACCGAGCGTCCACCCGCAGAGCTAAGTCAATCAACCCGTTCAGTGTAGTGGGTAGATCCAGGGCATAGATCTCCTTTTGGACGTGGTCAGCCAGCCCATGCAGGAACATATCCCACTGCGCCTCCTCGTTCCAGCCGCACTCCGCCGCCAAGGTCCGAAACTCGATGGAAAAATCGGAAACAGATCCTTCTCCTTGTCGTAATTCCGTCAACGATCTGGCCGCCTCCCTCCCTGCGACAGCCCGATCGAAAACATTCCTCATCTCGGCGGAGAGGGTCTGGAACGAGGCGCAGCATGGGTGTTGATTCTCCCACACCGCCGTTCCCCAAAGTGCCGCTTTTCCAGTCAGTAAGGTTAGTACAAACGCCACCTTTGCCTTTTCCGTACTGAAAGTATGAGGCTGCAGAGCGAAATGCATACTACAACGGGTCAGAAATGCTCTGCAGAAAGCTGGTTCACCTGAATAGTGCTCTGGTGCTGGAAGGCATGGTTCAGACTGCGAAGGTCTCTCAGGAGGTGCGTGAAGAACGGCCGGTGTGGGGGGAACGGCCGGTGTGGGCGGCGCAGTGGGAATCTGTAGGCGTTGGATCTGCTGGGTGAGCTCGGACACCTGCGTCACCAATGCTTGCACTGCGCGACCCGTGTCACTTATCTCTTTCTGCTGGATATCCATTCTCCGGATACTATGGTGGACGAACTCTTCCATGGATCTGGGCGTCGCACTCGCTGCTTCCATGGTTTGGTCAGATCGTTCTGTCATACTCTTAAGTAGAAACGGCAGGAAGCAAAATGCAAGTGAAATGAGTTTAATGAACAGTCAGATGAAGAGCAGTACAAGCAGATGATATGGGTGACGCAGGGACTCAGATGGTCAGTATCCGTGAAGAGGTGCAGTGATGAGGTGACGGTGACACGACAGTAGAACCCACACGACGAAGACGAAGGAACAGGAACAGAAGGCAGGAACTGGACACCGGAACACCAAACACGGACGACATCAAACAACGATCTGACAAGGATGAACAAACAGCGGTGAGTATATATGGAGTGGGGAGATTGATTGCAGCTGGTGATGAAATGATGATCAGCTGGAGTGGATTAGGTAATGACATACATTCACGCCCACTACACACGTGCATTCGTACAACAACATAAACACAAGACTAGAAGGAGCCAGAGCATACGTCTACCGTGACATTTTCTCCGTGTCAGCGCGCGCTCTGATCGGCATCATGATGTCTATGGTATTTAAACATTCTCTGATGAAAACAGCGTCTTATACAACGCTGAACGCTCTCACTAGAGTGTTGCCCACAGCGCCGCCACTGGCCGTTGGGCTGAATCGATTCATAGGATTTGATGAATCGATATTGAATTGAGAAACAAATAATTGCAATGCATTGATGAATCGATATTTTTACCCAGCCCTAATTGTAGTAGTTATAAACAAAGGTTTATTTTAGTTCAGATTAACTTTGAGGGCACCAATTGTATTCATAATGTCAAAATAAAACCGATAATGTTACTTGAAAGCATGATAGCCTACTATTCCTGCCAAACAGTAAATCCATGGTGAATGATGATCTGTGGACACCGAATAGTTCATTCATGGCACAATGTTTCTTCGTGGTTTCCATGTCAGCGCTGTTTGATCCATTAATAACGGAGAAATGTGAATGTTTCTCACTAGATCTCGCAGCGATGTTATTACTTCAATTTCAATAGCGAATTCTAATGCTTTCTTTACTGGATGTCTCAGCGCTGTGTATTAACAGAGATCGGCTCGTGCTGCATTGGTCCAAACTGATAAACAGTCCGTCAACCACATAATAACGAGTAACTCAGTTTCGTTCCGCTTACATTACATTTGCCATTTGATGTTGGGCAATGTTGTGGTCGCACCAGCATCTCGCCTACATTTAAAATAACGAAATTTTGGTCGGCAGGAAAAGTGGTTCAACGAACCGTTCGGTTTGAAAATGCGTACCGAAAACCGAAACGAAAGCCTCGTACCGAACGGTTCGATACGAATACGCGTATCGTTACACCCCAAACACACACTCAACATAAAGAATGACAAGACAATACCTCGCCATCTCTACTTTTCTAAATGTGTTGCTCCTGCCAAGAAACGCTACCTGCTGGTTTGACAAAATAGTCTCGCAAAAGATTTCGTAACATTTTTGCTGTTACTGTTGCATTGCGCATGCTCCACCGGCTGAAAAGCCCCCATCCCATGATTCCTCCAGACTCCATAAACCATACTGTGGTCAGCATTTTCCCAGTCTGCAAAAGCTGGAGGTGTATATGCCTCGGACCTGCGCTCGCAGAGAAAGTTGTGGATGCACAGGGAGGCCATTGTTATCTTCACCACCTTGTCTGGATCCAAGCATATGATCGACCTGAAAACTCTCAACCTGTTGGCAAGAATGCCAAATGCATTCTCTACCACTCGCCGTGCCCTAGAGAGACGGTAGTTCAGTACTCTTTGACTGTGCTCCATCTGCCTGAATGCCTCATCACCCACAAACATGTAGGGCATCATTATGTCAGAGGTGGGCAAAGGTTCAGGGAGAGGAAAGTTCAGTAGGCCCTGGTCCATTGCTTTGCGCAGGTAAGAGTGTGCAAACAGTCCAGCATCTGAAACCCTACCTTGGGTACCCACACTTGCATAGATGAACTTATAGTTTGCATCTACTGCAGCCATCATTAGCACAGAGAACCTGCCCTTGTAGTTGTGGTAAAGACTGCCACTTTTTGCTGGAGGCTGTATGTGAATATGCTTTTCATCGAGTGCCCCAAAGCAATGTGGAAACTGCCATTTCCTTACAAAAGCCTGGGGCTACTGACCGGCATTCTACCTCCGTTGATGGTGTCTGCAATAATAGGGGAAAAAGAACAGTGGTTGGGGGTTTATTTAAGAATCAGAATGCCTTTATTGTCGTAGTCATACAACTAAATACTACTAAAACTCTTCCATGCTCTGCTTTCTCAAAGCCAACAAAGTTTGTTGTTGTCCATCTCTCACGCTGTCTTTGAGCTATAATCTTCACAAAGCTGAAGATTCTGTTCCTGTTGTGTACACACCAGTCCGATGATTGTTTGCTTCAAACTAACATTGTGATGTTCTGATCTCTCAAAACCAGTCACGCTTGTCGCTGTCCAGTTGACCCATGGCCACCAAAGCGCTTTACATATTGCCTCACACATTCATACTCGCTAAGCTTGAAATCATAAACCTGGAGCAATTTTTACCTGGAGCAAATCCCGGCGTTGCTTTACAACCGCAGATGGAAGACAGTCGAGGGATTCAGTGGAGTTTGGAGAATCGGAAGGCAGCTCCACTGTCGATGTAGACGACTCTTCTAGGTCACATGTCTCGATGCCGGCGTCGATGGAGCGTGTAGCAGGCGAACCACACCAGATCTCCTCGCAAAGCTCATAAAATATGAGTACTACCCGTCCTTGACCACTTCGACGCCCTGTGTCCACCGCATGCCTGTATTTGCTGCGTATATTTTTCATCTTTGAGGTGACTTGGACTTTTGAGACATCATGAGGGAAATCCTTCTCGGTTAGCTCCCTCGGATACTGTGCCTGAAACGCGTCCGTTATATCACAATATTTGGAGTGACACGACTCCCAGTCAGCGTTTTCTTGCAGCTTAGTGGACTTGTAGTCGAGTGTGACTAAGTAGTAGTTCGACTTCATCGTCAGTCCATACAAAAGACTCCACTCTTGCTCTTGAAGTTCTTGCGTTAGCCATCTTCGTCTTCTTCTTCTTGGTTCGTATACAGCGCGCAAGGTTATGCACATGCTCAAAGTCTTCTTCACCGTGTATAGTGTATCTCTGTGGCAGAATTACATTATTACATGAATTACATCAATCAGATCAAAATTCATATACAGTAAGGTCTGAAGAGATGTGAAATCATATAGGAGAAAAGACAGTCAGTTGAGTTTGGGGCAAAACCTTTTATAGTGCTTGTACATTGTTGTCTTTCAATGCATATGATAATTCATACTCAGAAATTATAACTGAAATGACATTCATTACGAGATGGTGTTAAAACATTTCAAAATGCACCTGCAGACTATTTTTCCAGTCATGAATTTTGCCATTGAGGATTTCTTAAAAATACTGTGCAAAAATTGATTATTTTAATGTATGGCATATGAAAATGCTCAAAAGAATGACAGCACAGCATGTAAAAATATAAAGATATGCTCTGGTGGAATTGTTCTATGGCAGGTCATAAAGGGTTAAAGCTGTCTCAATACCCTCATACTCAGTTTGGCACACAGAAAAGAGCCTTTCAAGTACAGTGGTTCAAAGGTTTCAGATGGGTGGAATACTCAGCTAGACAAAATGCTGCTTTCTGCATTCCTTGTATGGTATTTGGCAAAAATGTCAGAAAGGATGCACTTGTTAGTGATGGAGTTAATAACTGGCAAAAGGCACTTAGCAAGTTTCAAAAACATGAAACAACACAGTCACATAATGACAGTGTGGTTTGTTGGAACAGCTACAAAGCAAGCCTGTCAAAAGGGAATGTTGTAGAGCAGATAGAGGCAGCAAGTACCACTGAAATTAGTGAAAGAAGGCAGTACCTAGAGCGTATTATGGCAGTAACCTGCTTCTTGGGAAAGCAAGGCATAGTATTTGGAGCTCATGATGAAACAGATGAGAGTCACAACAAAGGCAATGTCCTAGAGTGCATGTCACTTTTGACCAAATTTGATCCGACATATTTTTTGTTTTTGTGTGAAAAGAGGGTGGGTGGTGGCAGTGGGGCTCATTGGGTGCTCAGCACCCCTAAAGCTCTGACCCTGGAATCTAGAGTATCATGCCAGAACTTTGTATTTCACCGTCTTCTACAGTGATCAGAATCTACATAGGATCACAAATGAAAGTTATTTCAAACACTCGCTTCTGGAGGTGTGACAAGGCACTTGGCTCACAAGACGAGAAGAGACACAAGATTGGGTTCCCGAGATGCAATTTTTGCACAGTATTTTTAAGAAATCCTCAATGGCAAAATTCATGACTGGAAAAATAGTCTGCAGGTGCATTTTGAAATGTTTTAACACCATCTCGTAATGAATGTCATTTCAGTTATAATTTCTGAGTATGAATTATCATATGCATTGAAAGACAACAATGGACAAGCACTATAAAAAGTTTTGCCCCAAACTCAACTGACTGGCTTTTCTCCTATATGATTTCACATCTCTTCAGACCTTACTGTATATGAATTTTGATCTGATTGAGGCTGTGACACCTCCTAATTCAACTCCTTTCCATAAATTGAACAGAAATAACAACAGTATAAATAACAAAAATAAATAACAGTTTTTTCTTAGTCTCCTTAAGTGCAAACAATAAGTGGAACCATAATCAAAGTCCTCTCTCAATATTCAAAGTGCAAACAGAGACCAGAGCTAAGAGGTGGTTGCAACTACACAGTCCAGTCTCTAGGTTTGATATTGGGAGACAGGCGGATTATGGCGGAATGCATTTTAGTGACAGTGGGTTGTTCTTGTTTTCATTTTAGCATAAGCCAAAACAAGTTGACAGCTCTCCTGAAGCATTACAAAGAACATGGGTTGACCCCCTGTGTAAAAACATCCGGTGGCCATCAGAAATCAGACAAGCGCCTGCTCACACATGATGACATCTGTCGTGTGGTATCATTCATCGTCAGCTTCACGGACTGGTTCTTCCAGGTCGAGTCCCTGGCTACAAACGTTTTGATATCAAGTTGCTGCCCTCTCATTACACCAAGGCCACATTTGCTGCTGAGTGATCTTTAGTGAAAGGCTTGTCAGTTAATGATAGACTGTAATTGATGGAAAAGTTTTAAAGTGCATTAATAGTGCATCAAAACAAAATAAAACTTTGTTTTATCAGAACATCGGGTGGTCAACATTGTGACCTTTCGGCACCTGTGGAAGACCCTTGTGCCCAACATAGTCCGGACGAAGCCATTGATTGACTTGTGTTGGGAATGCCAAAAAAAACAACTAAACCATCTACAAGTCTGCCAATATGACCGAAGCAGAGAAATTCAAGCGATGCAGAAACCAGGAAGACCACCTCATGAAAGTGATATTAGAACGCTCACTGTATCAAGACATGGTTCAGAAAGTCAAGGATACTGTAAAGGCCATGGCATTCATGAACTCGGCCCTTGTGATCCATGCTCCCGAAAATCACAATGCATTACTTGTTTGATTTTGCCAGGTGCATTTTCCCTCCAATCCAATGTACTTCTTGACCCCTCGAAAATGTGGCTTATTTGGCATTACCTGGCTATTCCAAGACAGGTTAACTACCTTATCGATGAGAGTGTATGCAAGAACAAGAACAATACTGTGCTACAGTACCTGCTATGGAGAGTTCTTCATGGATTGCATGAAACAATTTCATTGAACTTTCTCATTGTGGGCCATACAAAGTTTGCACCAGATTGGACATTTGGCTTGGTGAAACAAAGCCATCGCCTAAAGATGGTATCATGTCTGGACGATATTGTTGATGTTGTTCGAAGCAGCACACTGACTGGAGATAACATCCCGCAAACTGGTTGGACGGGAAGATGGGGGAAGTCATAATGAATCAGCGTGATAGGCAGTCATTCCTGAAGCCATTCTTCCGACATCTCCCGGGAATAACCCGACACCAGCATTATCGGTATGTAATTTATGGTACTATAATACTAATTGCATTTGTCTATTATGCTCAAGTGCTGTGTGTGTGTGCTTCTGTGTTACATGGGTATCTGCATATAATAGTGATTGGATCTTTAACAACTGAGCAGTGACCATCCTGGCTGGGTATTTTACAAGGCCTTTGCCACCTCTGAGGAACAAGGAATATGCTTGCTCCAAGAGGACGCACCACCAATCCAGAGAACCCCTGGCCTGGATTTGGAAAGAAAGACTTATCTGTACAAAAATATCCATGAGTTTTGCGCAGAAAATACAAAGAACATCACATGCCCAAAACCGCCAGTTGACATTTACATTTACATATTTGGCAGATGCTTTTATCCAAAGCGACATACATTGCATTTCAAGGTACATATTTACATTCTTATCAGTTCTTGCTTTCCCTGGGAATCTTGCAAGCACCAATGTGCTACTGTTTGAGCTACAGGAAAGCTAAGTTGAGAAAGTAAGTTGTCCCTCTCCCTGCCCAGCTAAGAAGAAAAGAGCTGAAATGTGAATTTAATGTCCAATTTGAATCTGAGTGAGTGTATTTTTTGTGTATGGATATAATTGAGTGCAATTATTGTGTGAGTGTATTTATCTGCAAGGAGAATCCATTACAATGTGTTTGATTAACCCAATATTTAACTGTTGGTATCTCCGTTATGAAATTGTCTCACTGTTATTGTCAACTAGCCTACACAACGATATGATTGCATAGGCTAGCATTATTTGTTCCTTGTTTCCTTGTCTCTCTGCCTCTCTCACTTTCTCTCTCACACACACACACACACACACACACACACACACACACACACACACACACACACACACACACACACACACACACACACACACACACACACACACACACACACACACACACACACACACACACACACACACACACACACACACACAAACAAACAAACAAACGCACGCACACATCTTTGTGGGGACTCTTCATAGGCATAATGATTTTTATACTGTACAAACTGTATATTCTATCCACTTACACTAACCCTACCCCTTAACCTACCCTTCACAGAAACCTTTCTGCATTTTTACATTTTCAAAAAACATCACTGAATATGATTTATACGCTGTTTTCCTCATGGGGGCCAAAAAAATGTCCCCACAAGGACAAGGATTTCAGATATTGCTATCTTTGTGGGGACATTTTGTAATAATTTTTTTTCAAATTGCCCCTGACAGTAGACAACATGCGCTTTTTGGCAATATACGGCTTATTACGGTAATTTCATGCTTTCCGTCAGCAAATGACAGCAGCTTTCTGGCAGAGCGGGAAGGAAGGATTTGAACAGAGAGATACGAAGCGCGGCAGGTTAGAGTGTTTTGGATTGCATAAAGTAATAAAAGAAACTAACAAATGCATTGCGAAAGAAGTGGTAGACAGCAGAAGAGGGTATTGGGATGATTTTTAATGAAACTTGGGAGGCAGATGGCCGTTACTCTTTCACGTTTCCCTACATGTGGTGTATGTGTGCGTGCCTATGAATGGACACATTTCTATGTGTGCGACTGTGCGTGTATGAAAAATAGTGTCCCAAATGAAAACTGTGCAACCCAATGTCACAAAAAAGACTTGTATAGATGTATTATACCTCATTTTTCAACTTTAAAGTGTTAGTTTCTTTCGTTTGTGATTTTTCAGTTTTTTTCTAAATAAAAATCAGAAAATGTATTCTCGTTTTTTTTTTTTTTTATATATTTAAATTCTATTTACAAACTCACCATACTCAATAATGGTCAATAACTGTAATTTGTTGAAAGCTAATCTTTTTCTGAAAAAAATGACACCTTGCACATGAAGATAGCACATTGTTTTATAATTTTACAGTCAAAAAATCTAAATATGTGAAAAACAGCTATTTTAGCTTCAGGTTCTAAAGGGTTAAATACTATTTTGTTTATCTCCTGTGTCTTGTGTGACTCTATACAGCCACCTTGTTAAAGTATATTGCCTAAAGATAGTAAAATACATAGATGTTTTCTTTCTTTGGCTTTCAGGTTATATACCAGTAATAAGATTACTTACAGGGTTAGTTCACCCAAAAATGAAAATTCTGTCAGTAATTACTCACCCTCATGTCGTTCCAATCCCGTAAGACCTTCGTTCATCTTCAGAACACAAATTAAGATATTTTTGATTAAATCTGAGAGCTGGGTCACTCCTCCATAGGCTTCTAAGGGATTGAAACTTGAAACCCCCTTATTTTTGTTTTTTTGTTTTGCGCGCAAAAAGTATTCTCGTCGCTTGATAAACTTAAGATTGAGCACTGTAGTCACTTGGACTATTTTAACGATTTCTTTAGTAACTTTTCACTTTTCGGGCTGTCAAGTTTCAATCCCTTAGAAGCCTATGGAGGAGTGATCCAGCTCTCAGATTTAATCAAAAATATCTTAATTTGTGTTCCGAAGATGAACGAAAGTCTTACGGGGTTGGAACAACATGAGGGTGAGTAAATACTGACAGAATTTTCATTTTTGGGTGAACTATCTCTTTAAATTGTAATGACTATTATAACTGCATGCATGCCTATGATGCTGCTATTATGCAATTTAATGAATAATTTAATTAAAGGCCAAAAGGTCGTTTGTATGCATTTCTACAACTACCATTACTACGGATGATGTTGGGATTAATCCATGAGACGAGGCAACCCGTTCTCCTAATAACCCCATTCTGGCCAAACAGGCCAAGATTTCACCTAATGTTGCTTTCACTGACAGGCAGGCCCTGCCCACTGCCAAGAGCAGATTTATCATCTCAGGTGAACTGGACGTTGTGGCACAACAGGCCCCACTTGCTAAAGTTACATTGTAAAAAATGTTACTGCTATTTACTTAAAATTATGGTAACAATATTACACATATTTTTGAGTAGTTAAATCTTAATTGCTTTCATGGAATCTACCTAAATAAATAATGTGAAATCCCCTAAATGATTTAGTCTGACACAATGAATTTTTAATATTTTTTTGTGAAATATGCTTTTTTATTTTAAAAATAATTAAAAATAATTTCTCTTTCCGGTACTGACAGCATAGCCTCTATGGGACTGACAGGAAGAGCGAAAGACTCGGACCCGGCCGAACCCGAACTCGAAAGATGAACTAATCATTTCTCTTTCCGGCCCTGTTGTATCACACACTGCACGGTCGGCCCAGCAGACAGATCAGAGTCAGACACTGACGAGTCGACAACTAACGTCTCGAGACACAAGAGGAGAACTAACTTGATAAATATGAAGTTGCAAAGATAAGAACGTCTCTGAACGTTAGTTCTCTTGATTCTGAACTAACAGAATCAGACTGCAATAGCCTGAACTTAAAGGGGGGGTAAAATGCTATTTCATGCATAGTGTTTTTTTTTTACACTGTTAAAGAGTTGGACTCCCATGCTAAACATGGACAAAGTTTCAAAAATTAAGTTGTACGTTTGATGGAGTATTTCTGTGAAACAAATACTCCTTCCGGTTTGTCACAAGTTTCGGAAAGTTTTTTTCGATGACGGGAGTGTGTGACGTCAGAGGCGTCGGAATTTCCTTATACGGGTCCTAAGGGCACTTCTCTCGGAAGGGCGCGCGCGCAGCTGTAGCCTAGAGCGGGAGAAGTAACGTTAAAGAGTAACTAAACACCAAACCAACTTTTTTTAGTTAATGATCTGTAAGACTGGGGCTTTATTAGTGCTGATCATTGATTCAAGTAACTTTTTTGACATTTGGGTATAAAGTGTTTTAATTCTACAATATATGGTGTAAAAACGTCTGAGTGCTGCCCTCTTCAGGTTGAACGGTGGCTACTGCAGTTGAATTTTCCTATTGGATCTTTGCGGTGGTTCGTGATGTAAGCGGTGAGAGCTGATGTAAACAGGTTCCAGCTAAACACGCTCTTGGTACGAGCTACCACGCCCTTGGCAGTGTAAAAACCATCTTGTTTCGTCAAAACCACTGTAGTGAGTCAGGAGTTGGAATTGAAAGTATTGAAAACGATCAGGATAGAGTATTTAACTGCCCTCAGTTCATCCCCTCTATCTCTGCTAGGCTCCGCCCACTTTTCCAGCATTTTCAAATATTGCCAGTGGGTGGAGTCAGGCTCTGACCAGGGGTTTAGTTACCCTTTAAGCCTATCAGAGCGCTGTGCTCGGCTTTATGGAAGTCATCGGCTGTGATTGTTTGATAAACAAGGCCCAGTTAGATCGTCTAATGCTTAAGGATGGAGCAGTCCCAACGATAAAGGTTCACGGTCGTGCGTTGGAACTGCAGGCGGTGAGTAAAACTGCTTCAAATGTCTGAGTTCTCTATCGGCGTGTAAGCACAGCAAGTAAACAACATGATCATGTACAGTTAATGTAGAACTACACTTCCCACATACACACTGTCCTTTAAAAAAAATACGACGACATAAAGTGAAAATTAGTCATTTACAAAAACCGCTAAGCAAATATAAGTTATACAGTTCCAGTACACACCACATAGAGACGTCCTGCTGTAGTTGTTGCTGCTGCTGCTCGTCTTCAATTTCAGCCTCGGGATCTGATTCGGGATCAAAAATGTATGGCTGAATCTGATGGTTTGTTTTGGGATGTCACAGCTTCCAGAAGCTCTCAACGTAAGCTTCGAGCGCTCGTGCTTATTTAGCTCCGCCCACACGGCACGCCTCCATCCGCTCGTTTTTTCCCGGAAAGACTCGGTACAGCCTATCTTTCTTTTATAAATATAATAAAACTAAAGACTTTTTGGAGATATGAATGATGCAATACTACTCTATAGGTACTCAAGATTAACATGAGATTGAGTGAAACTGAGTGTTTCACCCCCCCTTTATACCATGGTCTGGGTGAATACTCGATTCTGATTGGCTGCAGGGTGTCCGTTAAAAAGTGATAGAGGACACCTAGTAAAGTAGTTCTGGTGAAACTGCCTGTTTACCATTCGAAATTAATAAATAAATGCGCTGCCTACAACAGCTGTGAGTAACCATAGCAACAGGCAGTCCACACAGGGCGCGCGCTCGTTCAGGGTCCTGGGTTGCGCGATGATGCAATCGGCTGTTCTGGGGCTAATACTAATACAACAATGAGCGACTTCGTTATTTCATCTTCAGTCTCTCACACTGCTCTCACGGACTGACGGAGCCCAGTAAGCCCGCAGACTGCTCTCGCATCGATGGCCTGTCACAGACATTATTTGACGGCTCTCCAGTCCAGCATCGGAGAGTCGACCTAACGTTACAGCGGTGCTTCGGAGGCTGTGGTTAGTGTAGACTAGTGTAACACATAGTGTTTTATGTGTAATAAAAAAAATAACTATGCCTTTGTGTTTCATGAACTAAAAATGCATTTTTGAACCTGAAGGGTTCTACAAGCTGAGCGGACTATAAATATCTCCGGTTGCTTAATAAACCGTCAGGCAAGTTATTATTTGTAAAAACTAGATTTAGCCTAATTAAAATATAAACTAATGTTTTAAAAATGTTTTATTTGGCAAGTGACCATGGTATAAGCGGGTTAATGCCCTTCGAGGTGTCCGTTGTCAGGTTTTAATGGACTTCGGCGGAGGCAACCGTCCTCCGCTGCGCGTCGGCCGGTTTACACCTCGCCGTCGTCCATTAAAACCTGACAACGGACACCTCGAAGGGCATTAACTCTTACTTAAGACCCAACAACTAATCAATTAATAAAACATTTCGGTTTCTTATCATTTGGCTTTGGCTGCATTACTCTATAGTTTATTTTTATTCTTTTCACAAATGTAATCAACATTTTCATAAGTACTAGATGTCTTGGGATATTTAACATGCCATTTTAATTATATTCTGCTGAAATGAACGAAATGACTCGAAAAAAGATTCGTTCATTTAGCTGAACGAGATGCAAAGATCCTAGTCAGTAAAATGATCCGAACTTCCCACACCTACTGCTCAGCACAGAAACAAACTTTTTACTGCACTACAAATATAGCATTGGTATTGCTCAATGAACAACGCAACATGTTTCAGAGTATCAATACATGCAGTTATTCACAACCTAACCATAAGTCCTACTCTTCTCCACAATGGTAATGATCAAAACTTCAACATAATATAAACTCACAATAACAAATGTTTCCCTTTACTCAAAAACGTGTTAAATAACAGTGAGGCATAAAACTGGTTAACTAGTGCTTTCTGAAACGTCTCCTTCAAAGTACTGTCACACTGGATGTCGATGAGTTCCAGTTGTGTGTCTGGTGGTGCTTTCTCACTGTCAAAAGATAGGGGGCATTAGACAAGTTCAAGCTCAGTCTAATTTTTTTGTCAAATTCTGCAAAGTGTCGGTAAAATTCTGCATGCAGGCCGATCAAAGTGCTTTTATACCCCTACCATGATGCTATGCCTTCGTTATTTCTGTGCCCCTGAGAGCACATTGGAGTTTGTAATACACACTGATGTCTATGGAAGGAACAATAACAATATATCCTAATATAATTTGCAGACGTGTTTTATTCATATCAGACACAGTGTAAGTAAATATAAAGTTTACTCTATTTTTCTCCCAGTTCACTGGCCACTTAATTACATGTATTTGGGGAGAAACTGATGAATTCATGTGTTGTAAATCAGACTGACAGGACTCTCTGAAGTGCAGCGCAAACAAATATGGGGCTGCCCATCTTACATTATAGATCAAGATCAAAATCATTTATAAAGGTTTTAAACAATAAAACAAACTCACTTACACGTATTTGAGAATCGGAATATCAGATAGTTGTTGACATGGTAAGCAAGTTTGTTAATATCTTTAATACAAAAAGAAAAACAATATAAAAGCAAAACTTCAAAGCGATACATCTATCATACAGTGTTATTGTGGCTGCGGTGTGTCACTCTAATTGTACAGTAGTAGGCCCTCTAATTGTCCTGCGTGCTATACTGCCATCTAGTGGCATTTGCATACATATATATATATATTACATATATATACACACACACACAGAGACACATTATAAAAACAAAAACTTATGTTGATGCAATTAATCAATTTGACATCATCTGATTCCTAAGGGCTGTTACATAGTCAACACATCGATACACATACGCGTCCGCAAGGCTACGCATCGCTACGCTTCGGCCGCCATTATGCGTCGATGCGTAGACAAATGTGTCGTCCTAGTTTTTGATACGCGATGCACCGATGCACGCAATACTATGCGCTGTCTGTGGGGCGACATTGCAAGTATTGTACATTAATTAAGTTATATTATGTGTACAGAAGAAGGTTTGAATACAATGGCGGGCGAAGAGGAAAAATTATGCGAGCTTATACGTATACATCCGCATTTATATTATATATATATAATATTTATATATATATATATATATATATATAATATATATATATATTGTATTTTCTTTATTTATAAAGCACTATTAAAACAACGTGGTTTTGACCAATGTGCTGTACAAACACATAATAAAATTGCATAATAAAATGTTTTTTTCAGACAATACAATGACAAACAAACATCTGTGAAGAGCCTCTTACCAACGGTAAATACACCCGACTGTCATCTGCTGTCATATATGACAGTCCATCGTAATTACACTCGAATAAAACAGAGTTGGAAAATGCCTGGGGAAAGGTTGCAACCGCGATGGGAAAGACCATAGACATAATAAAGACCGTAGATAAGATGAAAACGGACTGGAAAAGTGCCTGTGACAAATTTACTCTACTACCCCCTGTTGCGTGAGCGGTGTATTGCATTTCACGCATCGCCCGTGATGCTTGCGTCCACTGTTTAGACTATGAAAGGGAGTGCGTCGTTCGCGTTGCTCGCGTTGACTATGTAACAGCTCTAAGATGATTCATGTCTGTGAAACTCATTTCACACTGATGACATAAGAGTTCTCTCATACATGAATTCTCATGTGGTACCTAAATGTTTCTTTATATCTTCTCAAAGTGACGACACTCAAATGGCTTTTCTCCAGTGTGAATGTTCATGTGCCTGTTAAGGATTCATTTTCGGTTTAAAACTGTTTCCACACTGTTGGCAGGTGAAAAGCTTCTCTCCAGAGTGATTTCTCAAGTGGTCTTTAAAGTGTCCTGTTTGATTGAAACCATTTCCACACTGAATGCACAAGTAGGTTTTCTCAGTTTCTCTCCAGAGTGAATTCTCAAGAAGTGGAGTTTAAGGTGGCCATTTTGATAAAAACTCTTTCCACACTGAGGACAGGTGTAAGGCTTCTCTCCAGTGTGAATTTTCATGTGCCTTTTAAGGCTTCCTTTATGAGAGAATCTGTTTCCACACTGATGGCAGGTAAAAGGGCTCTCTCCAGTGGGAACTCGCTTGTGGACTTCAAGGTTCCTGCCTTGAACGATTGTCTTTCCACACTGAGTGGATGTACAAGGCTTCTCTTCAGTGTAAATTCTTATGTGCCTATGAAGATTTCCTTTTGTATTGAAACTTTTCCCACATTGTTTGCAGGTGTAGGGCTTCTCTCCAGTGTGAATTCTAATGTGGGCTTCAAAGCCTCTTAAATGATTGAAACCCTTTCCACACTGAAGGCACTTGTAGATTTGCTCTTCATAGTGAATTCTCAAGTGGAGTTTAAGATTTCCTTTTTGATTGAAACCCTTTCCACACTGAGGACACATGAAAGGTTTCTCTCCAGTGTGAATTCTAATGTGGGCTTCAAAGCTTCTTAATTGATTGAAACCCTTTCCACACTGAGGGCACTTGTAGGTTTGCTCTCCAGAGTGAATTCTCAAATGGAGTTTAAGACTTCCTTTTTGATTGAAACCCTTTCCACACTGAGGACATGTGAAAGGCTTCTCTCCAGTGTGAATAAGCATGTGGGAATTAAGGTTTCCTTTTCTACTGAATCTCTTTCCACACTGTTTGCAGATGAAGTGACTTCTAGTCTTTGCCCTTTGAGCTCTTTTTTGTGAGGAAGTCTTACATTGATCTTTCTCCTCAATTTCATTGAGTACTTCAGTCTCCTCTTTCAGTCCCATCATGTCTAAAAAAGACAAATACAAGTTAACTCCACTTAATGGCACAAAGCAACATATGTCAAAACATTTAAACGTAAAGCATCAAAACCAACATACCACTAGATCCTATACCCACTAAGCTACTACAAGGGGTTTCACATGTAATCTGAGAAGACTTCTCAATATTGCTAACTCTTCATTTGCTTTAGGGCATAATTATAGACTGATCTTTTAGAGCAGGGGTAGCCAACCCTGTTTCTGGAGGGCAACCTTTCTGCATTCAGTCTCAACCCTCCTCCAAAACATCTATCTGATATACCTTGAACACCTTGATTAGCTGGTTCAGTTTTGGAGCTAAACTCTGCAGGATGGTAGCCCCCAAGGAGCAGGGATGAAGACCCCTGTGTAAGGGGTCGTGATGCAAAAAAAGAAAGAAAGAAACAAGGGGAAAAGAAACAAGGACAAATTTCCCGCTCAACCATCATACCAAAAACTCCTAATTACATGTAATTATTTATTAAAAGAAAACAGGCAATATTATTGTCAGGGAGCAAGCAGAATATATTTGTTATAACTTTGGAATGACCCATCACAATGGTCTAAACATTACTGGTAGGTGAAATTACAACTCCCCAACCAAACCTGAAAGCAAATCACTCAAAGATGCTAGTGAGAGAGCATCGCAGAACAACACAAGAGTAAAACAAAGCAATGATATAAAAATAACCAACAACCGTATTTGTTTAAAATACCAGTGAAGTAGTGTCTTTTGTAGGGCTGACTTCTAATAGTCGAGGATTCGACGATTCGATTCGGAGAGGTCTGATTCGACTATGAACCTCATAGTCGAATAGTAGGGGGTCTGTTCACATATTGCGTCTTTTGCGCGCTCAAGTTCGTTATTTCAAAATAGGCGCGCCGCGCGCGGTATGCAACCAATGAGCAGCAGCACACTACATGCCTGTAACGTCTGGACCACGTCCACATTTGTTAGCATTTACGGATTTATTGGCTCACAATGGCTTCTAAAAAATCATCAAAAGTATGGGAGTATTTCGAGAAGGTTAAAGATGACCCAAAGAAAGTTAAGTGCAAGTTGTGCCAGCTTCTTTCATATCACACGACGACAACCAACATGGCTCATTTGAAACGGGTAAGGCTTGTTAACTTTACAAACAAACAGTTCTACCACTCTTTTGTCAATACAGACATAAACCCTATATTAGTATAATCTTTGGGGAGACGCGTGCGTATTAATGAGTAGCCTACTCTAGCACACACACACACACGAGGTCTCTTGCGCTCTCCCTCTCTGTGCGCGCGTGTAATTAATGCTAGCACACACACAAGGTCTCTCGCTCGCTCTCTCCCTCCCTCTCAGTCTTGCGCTTATTCAACGAAACCTATAATATGTAAAATTACATGTATGTTAGCGATGAAATACGGGACAAATCATGATTTTTTCATAATAAGTCGGGACACTAAAATTAGAGTTGAAATACGGGACTGTCCTGGGAAAAACGGGACGTCTGGTGAAAAAAAAAAAAGGATCGACTATCAGTCGACTACGGCAAAATCTAACGAATCAGATTCGACTATGAAAATCCTTAGTCGAAAACAGCCCTAGTCTTTTGAATTGAATACAAAATAATCCACACAATTATTAGTGAATGAGATCCAATTTTCTAAAAGTCTTATTTGTTGAGATGTAACTTGGCAAACCTAAGCCGTGCTGCCATGTTCTTTTTAGAGAGAAGCTTTCTCCTTGTAACCCTTCCAAACATTCCATACTTGTTCAGTCTTTTTCTAATTGTACTGTCATGAACTAAAACATTAAACATGCTAACTGAGGCCCGTAGAGTCTGAGGAGTAGTTCTTGGGTGTTTTGTGATTTCTCTGAGGATTGCACGGTCTGACCATGGGGTGACTTTGCTAGGCAGCCACTTTTGGGAAGATAGGCAACTGTCTTGAATGTTTTCCACTTAATAATAATAATAATTATTATTATTTTCCTCACTGTAGAATGATTAAATTCAAATTGTTATAGCCTTATAACCCTTCTCAGATTGATGGGCAGCAACAATTGCTTCTCTCAGGTCATCTTTGGCATTGTGTTAACACACATCTGAATGCTCCAGACCACCAAACTGACAAAACTTTTGCTTTTATAGAGGTGCTCACAATTGCTGATGATAGATTGATCGAGACCCATACTCTCACACCCTATTACTCACACACATGAACCCATCTCTCTGCACAGGCATTTACCCCACTGCGTAAAAAACTACACAAGACAATTCTCTTTTGAATTTTACAAAACCTGTCAAAATTTTACAATTTTTTTTTTAAGATTTAAGAGTGGCCACTCAACCGAAACTGCCTTGCTGTCAGTCACTAAAACACTAAGGCAGGGTTCCTCAAATCCTGCTGTTGAGGGCCAATGCCTTTCAAGTCTCAATTCCTTAGAAGCATATGGAGGAGTGATCCAGCTCTCAGATTTAATCAAAAATATCCTAATTTGTGTTCCGAAGATGAACAAAAGTGTTACAGGGTTGGAACAACATGAGGGTGAGTAATTACTGACAGAATTTTCATTTTGGGGAGAACTATCCCTTTAAACACAGAAAAGTCAGATTTTCATGATGTCACCATAGGCCTCGTTCACACTCCAGGAGCTTAATGCTCAATTCCGATTTTTTGAAAAAAATGTGATTTTTTTGCAAGGCCGTTCCCATTTCCAATTAAATGCGACCTTTTGTGATCTCCTGTGTGAACGTGAAATGACCCAGAAGTGACCCGCATGCGCAGAAGAGTACTCAACGGTCAACGACGTCACTTGCTGTACATGAATGTCAACAGTGGAGCTCGTTTAGCAATATTAAAGTTATTTTCCCAACAGAGCCAGCACAATTACAATCTTCTCGTTTTAAGAAGAAAATTAAGAAGGAGGAGAGCGTCTGAGCGCCTTCGATTAACTCTGTCACGGGAAGAGACACGTCTGCGGCGGACCATAACAGTGCAACGCGTTGGAGTGTATTAGCTAGCTACAGGTGCGTGCTATCGTACGATAGCTAACTTGTTTATCTTCTCATTCCCGCCTACTTCAACGCAGAATTATAACGTTTGTCGCATATCAACGGCGTGCGGGTCGGATACATGCGACCTGGCCGTTCAGATTGAGGTCGCATTTCAAAAGATCGGATGCGTATCGGATTTGGACCACATACCCAAGTGGCCTGGGTCGCATTTCAAAAGATCGGATCTGTGTCGTTCAGACTGTCATGAAAAGATCAGATACAGGTCGCATAGGGGAAAAAAAAACGGAATTGGGTCATTTCAGCCTGCAGTGTGAACGTAGCCATAGACTTGGTGATGCCACCAAAAAGATGGACGATGGCCCGACGCCCTTATGGTGCTAACATAGTACTTGAGTCTGCGCAGTTGCGATCTCGGGACCAGACCTGCGCAGTTAGTGCGCAAGAAGTAAAGCCGCAAAATCAACGCCCCGCCCTCACTATCGCTGAATCAATCGCAATTATGACGTCACAGCACCGTTTTTATAGCATCAAATAACTAGCTAAAAACAAACTTATTTTAAAAACAAACAGTTGAAATTACATCAGCGTGATGAAAACTACAGTACTTAAAGTAAACTACAGAAACTATCTTTGGAAAAAAGATATATGTGAAGTGTAATTTAATTGTTTCCTTGGTCTCACGTCCCGTTGAATAACACGGGAGGCGGGGTTTATGACCTATACTAGGACTACCCCCGGGACGATCGAGCCCTTTTGGCTTGACTTTTCAGGACTTGTGGGGCACGCTTGATTCACCTTTAAAACCGTTTTTAACTAGACCTCTTCAATAATATCATTCATTCTGTAGGATGGACATTTTAATAAGGACAAATACGAGTTCAATTTAGAATGAAACCAACCGTTTGTTCCCAGTTTCTTCTTGTTTCCGTCAATTTTCTTCAGTCTTCATGTCTTCCTCTTTAATCAACCACTTTAAGCTTTACTCTCCTCTTTATAAAAACAATCTTCAGTCTTCAATGTCCCTTTAATAAACCGATCTTTGTTTTTTCCCATACTTCATTTTCACTCGAATGTTTTTTCAATCTCATGTCTTTAATCTCCTCTTTAAAAACATCTTTTATAATAGTGTCACGGGATCTCTTTGCTTCACCAGGGGTTTTTTTTGTGTGTTTTTCCCTTTTAAAGAAAAATTAACAAAAGAAAAATAAAATCCCATAAATCCTGGTCCAAACAGCTCAGTTCAGTAGATCAGTTTACTGGTAAGAAGTGATCAGAGTGAGAGTTAATGGGCTTAATCACCTGATTAAAATAAACACTGAATAAACAATACATTTTTTAATACATTTTTTATTTTTGTTTTTAGATTAATTTAAACACACTTTCATGAATTTTTTT